>JAQIWA010000434.1:0-32251 GCA_034693305.1 Eueremaeus valkanovi | reverse complement strand
GAGATTTACGTAAAGATTGCAAACATTCCGACAGACAATGCAATCGAAACCGAATTGATTGCAGTCTTAAAGCGTTTCCTAAACCCAATCCATAAACAGAGAGAAGATCTTCAGCTCATCTCAAAAGACAATTGGTTTGACTCTTCCTATCGAAGAGCAGACAGTTATTACGAAATGCGGACAATGCGGACAATTGACGGGAAAATGCACTTTCTTTTCCCAGATATCAAACCATAGTTTCGCGGCGAAGGACAGGTATGGACAGAACAGGTATATTATCAGATCTAATGTATACTGGCTGGTAATAACGTTCGTGCTTGTTTTAATTGCAAATCAATATCAAAATAAAAACATTTAATATTGGAATGTGACCCGGAACAACAATTAGAACAGAGCAAGGCCACACAATAATACCCACACTTTTGAAAGCGACTGTATTTCGAAGATATTTTTCAAAAATCTATTCAATCGTTGATTAGTTTCATCAGAAAAGTATTCATTGATTACATACTGTGAGATAAAAGTCGAGTTTTCGTCGTCTTATTAATCGACAGAATGAATGAGACTTACGATACGACGACTCAATACAACGACATTAATAGTGAAGCGAAGAAAAGGTTAATTCAAATCAAATTCTGTTCAATTGCTTTCATTTTAATGTTAATTATAAACAAACTGTTGTTCAGATCGATTCCGGTTTGGATACCCCTTGCAGTCAATTATGTATTCGTAACAATCTTATTGATTATATACTGGATGTACGCTAGCAAAGGTCATTTCTCTTTGTTCTCACAATCATTTGATTCATACAAATAAACACTTTTTATATGATTTATATTTAAAGCTAATAATCAGGAGAAGAGCCAAATGTGTAAGAAATCAATCGATTATTAAAATTATTGTTAATTTTAAAAAAAACTATTCAATTAAGTCATTGATTTGTAAAAAAAAACTTTAGAGAAGTTCAAAACTGATTTCCCGCCAATTCTGAGGAGGGGTCCATTTTTCTGTATTGAATATAAAATCAATTATTTTTCAAAACATTTTATACAAAAATCTCGAAAATGGGTACAAAACTTCTCTGATTCTATTTGCAACTTTTGCCCTTGCCCATTTGTCAATAATACCCGGATTAAAGTCCCAGAACAATTGATTTGCTAGCCTTGGACTTACCATACATTAACTTAGCTCTCAATTCGACACTTATCTGATCCAAGTTTTTATTGAAAATAATTAAAGAGTTAAACAAATTCTCGATTAAAATATTTTCTATACTTTTCGTAAAGACATTGAAACAGAAGTCAAGAGAAGTGATGAAATGAGTAATTCAAAAGTGCGTCGAACCAATAGTGCATATGCCGGTGCTATCGGCTCAGACAATATGAAGGGCAAAGACAACATACTTACGAAAAAGTTTTCGACGGAAATAGAGAGACCGGAAAAGGAAATAAAGAAAAAAGAAGAAGAGATCAGAATTGAGTCAAAAGAAATAGTTTCAGAAATCAGTTAAACGATTCCGGTATTCAATGAACGCATAGAATAATAATAATTAGATCTCAAAAGATATATATTTTCCAAAATAATTATCAATTCTTAACGAATGTATTCATTATTTTGTAATTCAATTGTTTTATTGTTTAATATCAAAGGTTTGAATGAATCGATTAAATGAAGTAATAATTTATTGAATATTTATAGTTAACTGAAATGAAGGCATAAATGAATTGAATATTAATGAGTACTTCTTCTGAAGAGAATGAATGCCAACAATAATAGGCCCAAAATATAGGCCAAACTCGTTAGACATCCGTAAACGACTCGTTCGTTATATAGAGACCAACTCCTCAGCAGAACAGACCTCAAGGCCTCAATCGGTAGCGTCAGTGGCGCTGCATATGTCAACGCTTGCAGGTATTGGGGAATGGCTTCGATCGGCCAAAAGACCGGACATATGAACCACATCGGGAACACAATACTGAAGACCAATATCTGAATAATTCATATAATTATAAGAAAATTAATAAATAAAATGATAATTATTTTTAGCATAAATATTATTAGTCGGAGTCAGACAAACCGAACGGGGAATTGGTTTTGATTAAAGGTTCAGACCTGTGCCTACACTAGGATTAATGGCTGAACACTGATATGAAAAGCTCTAATCGATTGAATCCAGAATTTTATAGAATATTCTGAATTATAATTATATTCATTCATTTCATTAGTACTACTCATCATATGGTGGAAAGACATCATTAGAATCATATATAAAGACAGAATTATCCGCTTCTTTTCTTACGAATAATTTAGTCCTATTTCACCTTGAAAGTTCAATATAATCATTGATTTCCGATTGATGTGCTTTAAATTATGTTTATATTTATATTTAAAAAGTGAATAAATTAACAAAAAAAAGCCATTAATCAAGAAATCAATGATAAGCCGACACTATATCACACCTTATTCTTTCAATCAGTGTTTATCTATTTAGAGATAAATTGATTCCGATTTAGCTTTAGTACACTATTTATAGTTCAGACCGAAGGTAAGCCAATCAGGAAATATAAATACAGTAACTGTACTCTCGATTAGATGTCAATTCTATGCATAAAATAGAGGTCAACATACTGTACATACAGTACAGTCTGTATTATATCCACATAAAACTGGATTTTTATTTTGATTACTACTGAAAATCTCAGACCTTTTGTATAATTATTGCGAATTAATTATAAAGTGCTTTACTTTCTCTAAACATAACCAAAACTATTCATAATTAGGTTCTGTAAACATAATTCTGTTTAATTGTCTTACATCAAGACCTGTCTTCAATTGTCATTACTCTGTATTTTTCTCATAAATTACTTCAAAAGCTTTAAAATAATTTCCAGTTTTAATCTTGAATTCTGTTATAAATCACAAATAGTATCGATTAGATCATTGATTGATAAGATGTGGGATCAGATGGATCAGTGATGAGGAATGTTGGCCTCGGATTGGCTACGGAATAGGTTCCCAATTAGTTTTGCAATGACTCGAGAGTTTGGAAATTTCTGAAGGACTCAGAGTATGAATATTGAGATCCAATTATATCTATATTTCTATAATTTTCTCATCGATTCTAAAACTAATTTCAAAATATATTATTTATCTTAACTATTATTGATCTCCAAATCAATGGAAATAAGAATAATAAAGAAATGTTAATAAAATACTAATATATAGTTTGAAAATAATTGAATCGATTATTGATTGTATTTAAGGCTTATCTCTCGTATTCAATGTCTTCAGAAAAGTTAATCCCAAACACAAACTCTATTTGAATGAAGCCTTTGATTGTCTTTCATACTAACCATAGCCACTGCTGACTCCCAACTGACCACAGATATGAATAGTCCGAAACTCATTCCTTGCAGTCCTTGTAATGCAATAATAATAAACGTATCCAAAGCCGAACCCCTCAGCGGTATATCGAAGATAACGAACGAGAATATCATCATTAGAACAGATTTGGCGAATACACAGAGGAATAGCATTATTATGTGTGCGATCAGTATTTCTGCCGAATTGACTCCCGCCACCAGTGCCCGATCCAGATGACCGTCCGTTTTCTCGATCACTATCAGCAGTGATGAGAAAAGCATCGTGGTCACGTGTATTGTAGCTATTATAACACCGGGTGCTGTGAACTCATAGACAGAAGAGTTCAGATGACCATAGATTGGTTGCATTACTTCGAATGGGATGGAAAAGGAGCGGCCATTATAGCCAAGCGATTGCATGTAGTTCTGCAAAAATCTTTGGGAACTCTCCAGAAGTGAGTGATGAATGAAAGGACTGACAGCAGAGTTAGTCATATCTGCGTACAGTTTTATATGACTGTCCGCCAACTCTTCATCTGTCAGATCGTATGGATTGTGAACTCTTATCTCCAGATTGTCTGTAAAGTTGTTGGCGAATAGTATCGCGTAATAAGACTTTCCTCTTCTGACCGATTCTATGGCTTCTTCTCTGTCTTTATAAGAGAATTGTTTAATGAGTTTGCGATCGATATGTTCTAAGAATAGATGCGATAATGTGTTCTCCGTCTGTGGCTCATGTATTGCGATCGGTATGTCCTTTGGTTTACCTCCAGTGCACAAACAGAATAGTGTTATCTGTATGACAGGTAACATAAGTAGCATAACCAGGATAATTGGGTTTCTCGTTATTCGTATCTGACTCCTCCATAGAAGCGCTCGGATGTGCTTAAAGTCAATCAACTTCTTCTGATCCGAACACAAATTGTTTTTAAAGCAATTCTGTTCAGTCGGATGTGCTTTCAATGCTTTCACTTCTTCTATTGGCTCTACTTTTGGATTATGTTTTTGTTGGAGAGATATTTGTAGGAATGCCTCTTCGAGTGTACGGCACTTATAGTTGGCCATCAGTTCCCTGGGGTTTGATTGGATTAATACTGTTCCGGATTGTATGTACGCCACATTGGCTGCTGTGTTGGCCTCTTCCAGATAGTGAGTCGTTATTACAACTGTAGTGCCTATCAGTGTATAAATCAAAATGTATTCAGAATTTTAGGTCATTTTAAATAAAAACAATTATTTTAATGGAAACTTAAAGACAACTCAGATTTGATACATATATCGGACAAATCTTTAGTTGTTTTACTATATGTCGTATTACTTGTATTTGCATTGATTTCGCATTCAATTAACTTTTCATATTTTTACTCAAAAGACCTAATTTTCGTCTGCTTTCAAATGGATTTGAAAGTTGAGTCAACTATGAGTACAAATATTCAATTCTGTCTAAAAAATTTTGAACTCAATTAAAGCAATTTAGAATTCAAAACAAAAAATGTTTCTTTGATAACAAATTGATATTAAAGGACAGCAAATCTTATTTATTGTCTTTATTATGGATTTTCAATATTGTATTTTCAAAGTCGACTAAACATAAGAAAGAAAGAAAAATCTGAATAAGAATATAAACAATTTGTTTGTGGATCAGAATTCTTGAACTTGACCTAAAAGTTTCAATGATATTGTTTTCTTTGTTTAATATTAAGTTAATATCATTGAGAAAAGTAACAAATTATACGTCAATTTATGAAATAACAAAAATTAAGAATTCAATCAAAATATTGACTCTCTGTTAGACAAAAGCTATTATTGATTATCAGTTGTGTTAATGTTATAACTATTATATTATATTATATTATATTATCTGTTATTGAGATAATCATTGAAATAATCCAAGGATTCTATTGATTAATCGATTAGAACTGTTGGGTCTTCATTACGGATAACCTTGGTCAGATTGCGAGTGTACCATATTCAAATGTGCTTGCTAGACTAAGCCCGACCAAATTAGGATTGATTGCGAGACTTCAGGCATAGCTATCAATATGTCTCAAACTGTTAGTGTCAAAGTTCGACTATAAAGTGATACTGTTCCTTTGTTAAAAAGATACTGTCGAAAAGTTTCTGATCGAATCATCATTTATTTGACTTAACCTTATTCTGTAATTTCAGATCGATATCTGTGGCAATCAATGCCTTCAGCACTGATGAGCACATCAATTGACTTCACATTATTTAACTTATTTTAAAAGTAAAAAGAATCAATTGAATCGAAAGTGATCCGACTCATTTTAAAATAATGCTAAACCCACTAATAAAAATTGACATGGAAGATGCATTAGAATGTTATGAATGATCAAGATAAAAAGATCAGCGATTTTTTCCGCTCATCTCATAAATTAGACTCTGGCATACCCTGCAACTTCATTATTTTTAGCAGGCTTGGAAGCGCCGAGATCAAACTAAGTAATAAATATCATATGTCCCAGACGCATTATAGACCCAGTTAAACATTTGAGTATGTTTTCAAAAAATAATTAAACAAAAAATAAATGAATGAATGAATAAACAAAATATTGAATAAATAATGAAATGAAAGCAATATTAATAATAAATATGATTCTGACCATCATTTTTGCAAAGCTCTTCCAAATACTCCCAAATACGACATCTGAGTAGAGAATCGACACCAACTGTGGGCTCATCTAATATAAGTAGAGGTGGTTTGTGGAACATTGTCACTGCCATTGAGACCAGTCTCTGCTGTCCTCCACTCAATTGGCCGATTAGTCGCTCTTTTTGAGGCAAATTCAATAACTCTTTCAAATGAATAATTCTTTCGCGAATTTTACTCAAATCCATGTGATATAGAAGACCAAAGTAGTAGAGGATCTCCGTTATAGTGAACTCATTGAATAGAGCCGTTTCCTGAGGCATATACCCCACACCAGGGCCAGGAATATTGGATTTAGAGGAGGCGGGTCTTATGCCAAACACTTTAATCGAACCATTTTTCGGTTGCAATCTTCCCAATACTAGCCGTAAAAGTGTAGTCTTTCCACAACCACTTGAGCCCAACAAACCAAAAATTCGGCCTAAAATTCATAATATCTTAATATTATTTAATGATTAATACGTCACTGAATAGAATTAAATAGAATCTTAAAGCCCCGGGCACATTCCTTTACTTGAATTTAGATTGTTACTCTCATTGAAACAAGTTTTACATTGGCTCACATATTATATCGACTAATTTAATTGAAAATAATCTTGTACAAGCAGACAATTTTTAATCTTGAATATTTTTAGTCTAAATTTGATAAATAAAATGATTATAAAAATAAATAAATTCATTTGACATACCTTTTGGTATTTTGAGGCTTAAGTTATTAAGTATTAAAACATTTTTCTTATAACCGAAGTCAACATTTTGGACGTCAATTGTCGGTCGAGACTCGAATACCGGATAAATATAGCGTTCATTATATTTGTTATTATTTATATGAAATATATTTTTATTGTTCTCCAGAATATTAATAGAGAGTAATTGGGGTTCCATTGTTTGACTCCAATCTAGTCATTAAAGAAAATTTTAATTCACTTAATAATTGCATTTTCTTTAAAACTTAAAATTGAAAGCATTTTCCAACCAATAGTACATAAGTAGGATTGGCTTCAATCTATAGAAATAAAGTCCAGAGCATTCTAGTAATGCTGACAAATGTGTAGAAATCACGGAAAAGTTTGAATATTGACATAAATTAGACCCGAAGTAAAATAATATCAATAATAATAATCTTCGAAATATGAACTCGACGTTTGATAACAGATAAGTAAAACAATTATTTTATGAAAAATGCATTCAAATAAAAGATTAATTATTTTAAAATTCTGTGAAAATCCAATTTGAATGAGCCTTCAAAAGAAGCAATACTTCAATGTTAAACATCGCTGTCGTCTATAAGAGCTTTGGTTCACGTATTCATCCCATTTGATGGATCAAACTCTGGCAAAGAAGGTCTGTTCGGATAGTAAGCTGAAACAGGTATGAAATCTAAGCTCAATTAATCCTCGATTTCAAGTTCAGTTGAAGTTTAACAGAATTGAAAATTTTGTTTAAATAATATTAATTTTCCGAAAGAATATATGACTAGTATTGGGAAAGTCATATATAAAACCGCAGATATAAAAACCGAAAACAAACCCAAAGGAAGTTAAGGAAAATGTTTTCTGTATTTTCATTATTACAACGTTTGAAAAATTACCGCAAAATCTTTATTTTGGTTAAAGAGTTACCTATTATTTGTATAGCAATCTGCTCAATATTCTATGAGCAAGGTAACCTCGAGGGTTTTGGGACAACTAAGGGTAAAAGTCGATACAGAGCGGGAAAGGCTCTTTCCAGTTCAGAATTGATTTTTATCAACATTCCCCTGCACATTTTTACTCTAGTTATAAATGTATAGAAATGTTGATCTGAGTGAAAATAAATTTATTCCGAATCATTATTTAGCTTAAAAGGACTCAAAAGTAAAAAACCTTTTTATCAATAAAATAAGCATTAATTCGAAGGATAGAAATGTTGATTAAAATATTCATAAATTCAAATATATATTAAATTCTTATATCAAATATTTGTGTATAATGAACAGAGGTCAGTTGATCTTACGTTAAATCTACTTTCATGAATATTCTTACTTTGCGACTGTACCACAAAAACACTGATTTTCAGATTATTTAAGTCATTTTTTAATAACATCCTGATGTAGTCATCTCTGCCAATAAGTGGTAAACAGTCACAAAAGCATTCATTAAAGTAGATATAATGTAAGACTGAGTCAACCGATGTCTGAGAATGCCTACAGTACTGCATAGCTCTAGTACTGTACTTGAGATAAATAGATGTATAAAAATAGCCTCATTTTATAATTATATTTTCTGTTTATTCCCAGATTTAAAGATTAAAATTTTGGGAAAAATTATAATTTATTGCTTGAATTCATATATTTTATAGGTTTATAATTCCACGCGTTTTCTAATTTTGTTTAAATTAATGGGAATTTTCTTAAATTAATGAATCAGAGTATTACTGATAGGTATGGAAATCTTTTTTTAAATATAAAATAAGATTATTTATAATTATTTAACCACTTGTTTGTAAAAATCTATATATTTCTAATTTGATGTCTGAAGAACCTGTAGATTGTGTTGATTACATTGATTATGGTTTATTCAATAGATTAGATACCATTTATTTAATTACCAAAAACCCCGACAAAGGGCTTAAAATATTATTTTATTTTTGAGAAACTGTATAAATGAATACATTTACCAAAATTAGCTTAAGTGCAGTCATTTTCACTGCATTTCTTAAGTAATCAATAAATTCAAAGGACTTATCGAATGATTTGTTTGAAAAGCTAACAAAAAAATTGTGAGAAATTGTATAAAAAAGCCCAGAGTCAGATAAATAAATAAAAATAAATGAATAAATGATTTTTAACACTTTGCTTGCCTTCAATAAAAATAGGACCTAATTTACTTGATATATTAGGGTTGGATTTTCTTCAATATTAAAAAATCACGAATTGTTAAAATTATTTGTATTCCGATTATAAGAATGACTGGAATTCTATTCAATAATTCTGATCTCAACTTCAATGACGCGCTGAATATCTTTTGGTTTATTATAATTGTTATCTAAGACTTTGAAAAAATCAATTTTTTAGCTCAATGTCTATTTGTTGGAATAAAAGATTTACATTCGAGTTAATTGGTTAACAAATTCATTTGTCATTCATTGCAATTAGTATTTGACTATACATTGATTGTTCATTTTTAAGGCTATAATTCCGGAATATTATTGAAATTATTAAAGATTTTAATTATTCTATAGTAATAAAAGTTTTGTAAAAGTGTTTTTAATTTCTCTTAGTTCTTAGTTTACATGAAGTAATTAATGAAAAGCAGTATCCTTAAAGTCCGGGTTCAATTAGAATATAAATATAATGCAATTGAAAATAAATTTACGAAAATTCTGATTATTTTAATTCAATAAAAATATTAAAACAGCGGTGAAAGTCCACCAAAAACAACAAAAGCACTATAATTTGTGTGTGTTTGTCGGCTATGCCAAAATGGTACGGGGTCATCAGTGACGAAGGACATTATGCCAACATTGCTCATTAATTTGGGAAAAGTGATTGGAATAAAAATTTCTTTGAAAAAGTCTCCAAAATTGACCCAAAATTAGACATTTTTGACAGATTTTAAATTTTTCTGAAGATTTAAGGCAATACCAATACCTGGTTGAACCTTGCTTTTGGCAAGACCACCCATGGTACATGGTTAAATTCTACTTTTTTTTGCTATCAATAAATAATCAAATTGGACCAATTGGAAACCCGGCTCTTTTTAATTTCTATCAATGTTGTTATAATGAGGAAAACTAGAATACATCTGTAAAGTACTCTTCGCTATAATTAAACTCATTTTTAAAACCTGTCAATAAATGTCATATTTTTTTGCGTTCAAATCTATCAACATATTAGCGGTATTGATAAACATCCCACATTGGCCTGGATCTGGACCAATTTATTCATTGTGTCTGCATCATTTTATTCTTCAGTAATACTGTACTCGTTTTTGTCGAGAAAATACATGAATACAAACGCATAAAAAGTTTTAAAAGAAAATTATATTTTATGAATATATTAAGGAATTTATAAAAATATTCACTTCAATGAAATCAAGTGTACAGTATTTTGGTTGGATAATACAATTTGATCAAGATGGTATATTAATACTTATGATAATTAAGTCTCACTTACATATCACTTGATTTGTTTCGAAGTTGAATATCGATTCAGTCGATCACCAAAAGCCTATTTATGTGACAAATATGTTATTCACAGAATTCAGTCGCAATTATATTGAAAAGAATCTTGAACCAAACAATTCTAAAAAACACCTTTCTCATATAATATACGCGACTATAATATATTAAATTATTATATGAAGAAAATATGGACGCAATCTCTGATGAAGTTATAAAAGTTTAGATACTTTTGTCTAATCTTTCGAAGACATTCAGAGAACTTGATTTGACAGAAGAACTTCATCGCTGTCTCTGTGTCTCTGTTTCTATCTCTTATCCAAACTAAAAGTTAACGCCAGAGAAGAGAGAGTGAGAGAGATGTTAGCAATCAATGGTTAACTACCTTAGGCTGCAGTGCTGTCGAAGGCTGAACGGGTGCACAAACTTGCTGTTCACGAACTGGCGCAGCATTGGAACCACATGAGTCTGACTAACCCTGGAGTCAATACTGTATTCTAAGCCAGAGTTGCATCGAATCCGTGTCTACGGAATGAATGATTCAATTATTTCAGACAATAATAACTAGAAAACTATAGAGTACTCTAAAAAGTTATAATAATTAGCACTTCATTAAAATTAAAAATTAAATTAGTTTAACCCATCTATTTTATTTGAACCCTGTGCACCCTGGCCATATTTTAATGTTGAACACAAATACAGTAATTTTCTTAAGGTTTTTGTTTATAAATTATAATCATTTCAAAGCAAATGAATCTTAATATCGAAATAATTGCATTCAATCCTTATTAAAAGATTCAATATAAATGTGTCGGCTCATAAATATTGGGCTCATATACTGTACAGATGTACTGTACAGTACTGTATGAAACCATGTGTTGCGTAAAATCTGTTTTTGAATCTTTCATCAGTTTTAAGACAGATTACAATATCGGTTACTCAACAGAAAACTTAAATTCATTGAAAGCTTAGATTTAAAGTTTATTTTGTTATCAATTATTTAATAAATATTAAACTTATTTTTGTTTACGTTTACACCATATTAAGCAATCTTCTTGATTAATAATGCCCCAGCACACTTTCACACACTTTCTTGTTTGCTTCGCATCTCTTCATGCTCAAATTATGAGCTTTTTAATTAAGTCCTCTATTTATGTTTAATTATAATGACCAGGTTGATGTCCAGATTTCACTTTTGTTAATATTTATATTCTAGCAAAGATTCTAAGACTAAACATGTGTACAGGGTAAACAGGTCTGTAAAGGTTTCTCTACTCTCATCTGGTGACGATATCCTGGGTATATGTTGTCATTGTTATAAAGGTATGTAAAATCATTGAAATATTTTATTTGTGCCGGATTCAAACCTATCTATATGAGGGACAACTTGTTTTTGGGCCCAAAGTATACAATTGTTTGGAAATTGTTTTCATTTAAATCGTATTGAAAAGTGGATGAAATTGTGGCTCATTTTTAATCTATACAAACATATGACCCGAAGACATAAAATCACTTCTTTAACAGCAAAACAAAATTAACAAAAAAAATAATTAATGGGAAATAATTTCATGTATTCTCCGTGACATCAGTCGAGTATTTTTGGGGAAAATTTTAGGGACTCTTCAGATGACTCGTGAGTTACTGACCGACTGATGACTGGTTTTAACTTTCGTTTTCCTTTTTATTCAAATAACAAGTATTTCTATTTATAGCACAAATTTTTATTATAGATTACTTTCGTAACTCTTACCCGCAATGAACTATGCACTTAAGTAGAACAGACGATCCTGGGTAATTACCTTTCTGGTTGAGAACTAGTTGTGCTGGTATTTCAGGATCTCTTTGATATATCATTGCACTCATTGCACATCCGAAGAGAATTTTGTCAAATCATTAATATTCTGAACACAAATGATATACAGTTTATATAATAGAATACATTATTACTGATTAATCGTTTTTGAAATATAAGAATAACTTATTATTAATCAATTATTTGTATTTGAATTCAATTCTTACAAATACAGTAGAGTATGTTGTGTTGAACTACAGTACAGGTATTTTTAAGCATAACTCATATGCATTGTTCGATATTATTAATAAAACTGAGTTATCACTGATCAGACTTGGGATCAAATAAAATAATTCGGCTGTGAATGACGTCAAAGATGAAAGAGTGGATAATAATCCCAAAATTGAGAGGAGGGGTCATATTTGAAAGACAATGTACTGCTCTCTTAAAAGTTGTTTGCAGTCACGCAGTGATCAAGCTGGATTGTGGGCTTCAGACTCATATAATTAATTAATTCGTTAGAATTATAATAACGACAGATCTGGTAAAAGCAATTCGGGTGCAATTTACAAATATGATGCCATACTTAAGAAGTTAATTTTTTTACAATAGCTGGTTACAAATTTTCATGTAAAGAGAACCAGGATGCTTCTTTGGGCCCACTTATCTTATCTATGGTAATACATTATATGTCTCCAAAATAAAAATAAAAAAAATAGGCAAGGATACATTTGAATGTGATTGGCGACTGATTAATCATTGAGACATGAAGTTCTAGTTCACTCTACAGTATGATTGCTATAATTTTGTGGAATGAGTTCTCAAAATTTAATCGATGGCAGAATTTTTTCCACTGGAATATCAATCACTGAAAATATAATATAAATAATATTTATTTTATATTACATAACAATATATTGATATTTAATAATGAATTACAGGATATAAACAAAGCATAAATTTAAAAGCTATTGACTTTTCTGATTGAAAGTAAGGGAAAACTGTAAGCATTTGCGAAACTTTAACCTAAAAACCAGATTTCAATCTTAATGTTTGCCTCAAACACAACATAAGCCTAAAGTTTGTCAATCAGTGCACCTATGCCTGCATTTTGAGAACTTCATTGAACTTAATAGTACTCATGAAAGTTCACGTAATTATTTTCAAAGTCAGAAAAGGTAATGAACAGTCAGTCAGTCTAATGCTATTCATTAAGCGAACGCGAAATCAGTGTTTGCTTTTGTATATAATTTTCTTCTCTATTATTGGCTATAAATAGTGTTTGAGCTATAAATAGCATAAAAAGTAAGTGTCGTAACACTCGTCGATACAAAATAATTGATACTTTGATAAAGTACTCAAAGGTTAGCTTTGAGGAAAAATGGACTTTCTTATGGGGCGTACCCTAACAAGTGCTGGCGCTCTACGCAAACAATTTTTTCCTGAACTTTAAAGTTTAGAAAATCTTTGTATTTATAATTGCATTAATAATTCAAAGATAGAATTCATTAAATACAAGCTTTTACTATGTGACCTTGCTCATTTTCTTGAATAACCATTAGTCTTGAATAGCCAAATTTGAGGTGGCATATGACCTGAATAAGACTACGGGGCAATCTTTATCAACACTTTTGATAAAACTAGTCTTCTTGCAGCGGTTCGAGACTGCATAATAGAACCAGGATGGCTTACTTTAAGTCTGACGAAACTCATTTTTTCCATTTACGGTTCGAGTATTATTATAGCAATAAGCAGTACTTGAATTTATAGACAGTTAAGGTATTTTACAATTTAATTGTAATTGGATATATTGGTGAAAGGTAGCTTAACTTTAATTATAATCATTACCACTCTATACCGTCGATCACTTGAATTCAATCATTATTTGAGACAATATTTTGTTATTTTTATTTAAATACACTTTCATTTGTTCAAACATTTACTCAATTAAGTAATTAAGCATTGGTTGCATTCATACAGTGTTTGAGACAAAACTTTTCAACTGATGTGTTCATCGCATGTATTAACTCCCCCTTTGTTTGTTGTGATGGCACCAGACTGATACATACGGGCTGAGGGCCTCATTTTCTAAGCTCTGATAATAAGCATTATATAATACTGTTTGGAAGCATTCAAAGTTCAAAGAGTATTAAAAGTAATAAATAATAATCGATTAAAAACTTAACTAATTTTTAGAGAACAATATCACTGAATATATTTATTAATTATCAGACTATTTATTGCTATTTATTTATTTGAAAAGTTATTAATCGTATGATATATGGCGTGAAGTTTTATCTGTGAAAATAGATTTCTATATTAAATGTCAATAATATTGAAAAGTTTTTATAATACGACGACTCAATTGGTCGTATGGTTAGAGTATTTCTCTGTGTCTTGACTTTTGTCAATAGATTATTCAACCGAATCATCTTGTTTTGTAGTCTGACCTCGGACTGAGAAGTTCCAGGTAGGGGTCATCCGACATAACTCGCAATCATTGACATTATATTAGGGTAGAAGAAGACGTTTTGAGTCAACATATTAATGAAAATAAATTTAGAATAAGTTATATATAAGACATTGCTTTACAGAATTGTCTTAATTTAAGTCCTAAAGAATATACCAAAACGTCATTTATTCCGAAACCATAAAAGAATTCATGAATTCTGTGTTTTTTGTAACGATTTTTGTTTCGGAAATTCAACAGATTTTATAAAACAAAAATTTATCTGTCATTTAATATACCGTAATATGAGCTGAAATAGTGTTTTAACCAACAATTTATATGTAAATTATATTTGTATTCATTTTATTTTGTTATACACTCTATATATCTATTCTATTATTTTCTTTAATGTTATCTTTGTATTGATTTTTGATATATTCTTAAGAATTGAATACTTTTATAAGTGTTAATAAATGTCGCTCTTATTTGTATAATATTGTTAATATTGATTCTATACCTAAGATCAAAGTGGAAAAATGATCAGGTAATCGATTTTGCAATTTGAACAAATCTATTGAACAAAGTGTACGGTTTGTCGGTTTAAATGTGATTTTGTTGAGAATTGACTATCAATTGTTTGATACAATTGGGAGCCCAACAAAGGGTCACTTTCTGACAGTCCTGACAGTAGCTAATGAAGAAAAACATGACCCCAAACATGACCCCAAACATGACCCTGTTCCATTATTTATTTTCCTCAAAAAACTTTCGATTGAAAACACGAAGAATAAAATAATGCTATTGTATACGAAATTGTGAGCAAAGGAGGGTTACGTTGGGTATTCATGTAATCAGAGAAAACTAAATTACAATTTGTCACTCGATTTACATCTCTATTCGTACGCAATAATATTGAGCACATGTGCACAGGTATGGGATATCCCCTTAATTTATAAAAAGATATCGATATTCATCAATGAATGATGTTGTTGCTGTTAGTGTGCCTGGTCAAATGCTAATATCTCAATAATTAGAATAAAAGCCAATTCTTGACAGGAATGAGGAATGTGTTCTCAATGTGATCCGGCACAGAAGTTCGTTTTGATTATTTATGGCATTCATGTACTTATTGTTTATTCTCTGAAACAAACGAATAATAAAGAATCGAAACAATTGTTAGCATTAATCAGAATTCATGTTTAAAACCAGATTTCCATTCGTTTCTCATTTCAATGATTGCAGACTTTTTATCGCAAAAAGGTTTGTATAATCAAAGTGCAGACAATCGACTCAATGAAGTGATTGAAACAAATATGAAATGTCATCTCATAAGCAAACATTGCAGACATTATCGATAATCTTATTCTTTTAGTCCATGCCTTGCATTGTCGCTCAAGAAGTGCTTTCGATGTGCTTACGCACTGACAGGTACTTCACAGACCCGTAATCATCAACTTTACTCATTCTAATCAATTGACTCAATAATTATCAGACAAATCAAGTTATGTTTATTTATTAAAATAGATTAGATTTTAAGTTATTTGAAAATAAAAGTTCAAAACTCATGACTATTGAAAAAAATTATATCAAAATCATTTCAATAACATTTCACAATATTTACAGTATTTCTGTATTTCTTAGAATATCTATTCATAAGAAAGTTTTAAATATAAAATTCTTGAATACAGGATAGCAACAGAATTAAAGCACCTTTTCATCTGAAGTAACCCGAGAACACGTGAGACACATGAGGGTCGATTTTGTTGCGAAACAAATAGGACGGTTAGCTTTTACTATCCCTTGGTTTGTTACTAACTTAGCATAGTATCCGAGCCAAATCACATACTGTAGTAACCGTTTCACCCCTCCCTAAACTCACTGGTTCAAGGCATGACCCCTCCATAGACTAGAAGAGTCTGTCGGCTGTTTAATCGTCCCAGAGCCTATTATAATTTATCTGAATTATAACAAGTGGTGTATCTCTGAACTACTGAATTGCAATTAACAATGAATTTTAATAGCAATCAAATGTTGTGAAAATATTTAAGTAAATGAAATCATGTATTTCAGTGCACATGTGTTTTGCAGATAAAATATTATTTTAGATAAAAAACTTTTCGATACGAAAAATAGGCTTTTAGTCAAACCAATTAATAGCTATAAAGCTGTTCACAAAAACTTTTGCATAATTTTTCAATTTTTTTTATAATTTTAGAGAAAAGAGTAATTGATTTATATTTTTTTATAAAATATTTCAATAGTTTTATGACAAACAATAAAATCATAACTAATTATAAAAATGTTTTCATAACTTAATTATAAGTACATTAATTAATAGCCTAATAGTTCATCAATTAGTTTCGTTTTTAATTAATTATTTAAAAAATGTTTGAAAGTACTCAAAGTCTGGCATCGCATGGAGTGCAGAGAGGAAGTGGCAAATTGTGTTACAGTTTCATCCCGGCCAGATTTATATTTGTTTTGCTCAGCTTTTTTGGTTTTGTTTTGGCCTATGCTTACAAAGTGGTCGTAAGTGTGTAAGTCATACAGTATTTCATTATTAATCAATTATTAGATCCGGGATTAGTCTTATCTCACATTCCATGCAATATTCCCATCCATTTCCAGTGCCATTGTCTCAATGGTTGGGGAGAAGAAATCGGAAGCTCATAACAGTACTATTCCTGATACCTGTGCGCAAAGCAATAGCTCACTAGAAGCCCAGAATACAAAAGCGGGAGAATTCCAGAATTGGGACGACCACACTCAGGCCATTATCCTGGGTGGCTTTTTCTACGGTTATGTCATCACTCAGTTACCGGCCGGTGTATTGTCCGGCAAATTTGGTGGCAAATGGATATTCGGGGGCAGTATTCTTGTCGCTGCAATCCTTTCACTTGTGGGCCCAATAGCCGCCCGACAGAGCTATGTCTTGTTTATCGTCACTCGAATCGGTCAGGGATTGGCTGAAGGCGTTTGCTTTCCGTGTATGAGCTCAATGATAGCGCGATGGATGCCTAAGATGGAGAGGAGTCGCGGAACTACTATTATATTCACCGGGGCTCAAATCGGAACTGTAATCACTCTGCCTTTGGCCGGATATCTCTGCGACAGTACATTCCTGGGCGGCTGGCCCTCAATCTTCTACGTGTTGGGAATCGCCGGATGTGTTTGGTTTGCCCTCTGGGCTATTTTCATATACGAAGATCCCGATTCTCATCCGTATATATCACAGGAAGAATACGATTACATAACCGCAGATCAGGACAAAGAAAAGACTTCCACAGTTTGTATTGCATTTGTGTTCGAAGAGTTAACCCCTATTCCATTGGCTCAACTGTCCCACAATTATTTGTCTATACTACCCTGTAGAAAACCTAGTTCTTTTTCATAAAAAATCTACATGGTAGCATTGGATCATTCATTAAAATTGACATTTTCAGAGACCAGCCATTCCTTGGAAAAAGATTTTGACGTCGATTCCAGTCTATGCACTCATAATAACACATTTCGGACAGAACTGGGGTTTTCTAACAATACTTACTCTATTGCCCACATATTTCGAGAAAGTATTGCATTTAAACATTAAAAATGTAAAACACTATTCATTTGATTTGATATTTAAGCAAATAATTAGATTTAGTGATCCATTCAAACAGAACTCATTGATGTCTAGTCTTCCCTATCTATTACAAGCAATAGTCGGTTGGATCGCATCCTTCATTAGCGATAAAATAAGACAAAGAGGAATCGTAGGAATCAATGTCATCCGAAAGACTAACAATACGATAGGTTTGTCATTATTTCTGTGTGAATACACAGTCAATAATTATCTAAAACTAATGAACTCTCGCTATCAAAATAATAACAAATCATTTTATTTCTGCAGAAATAGTCTTATACTTCTATAAAATGTTATTTTTTTGAAGTATTAGACAATTTATACAAATATTAGAATTTATTGCACTTTATTTGAATGTTTTAGCTGTTGTGACACATGTTGTGAATAAGAATCGATTGAAACCATGAATTACTTTTTATGTAAGAATTTTCTCTAAAATTTGGATAAATTGAAACAATTATTAGAATTGAAAATATCAATGAATATGACATTGGATTATACACTTTAAAAGCGAAATAATAAATATATACCTGCTCGAATACTCGTTGTTCCTGGATTAATCACCAACTTGTCACTAATCACCACATTCTGAATGGTTTATAATTATATCAATATATGTAGTGATTAACAATTGAAGGATAAATATATTGATAATATCAAATGTACTCACAATTTAGAAATACAATAGTAATAGGCAAAAGTTCACCTGAACCTAAAATAGTAGAGTAATATTAATATTAATATTTATAATGTCATTGTAATTGATAAATATTGTGCCGTTAAGTGTCATTCAATCAAAAGCTGAGAATAAGTGATAAGTTGTTAGAAAAATGTGAATTCTTTTAATAAAACAAAATCTTTGAATACTTTTGTTTTGGCAATAATCTGATCCAAAACTAAACTATTAATCAAATTAAAGGCCAATTATTGTTAAACTGATTAATCCTCTCAAACAGCATATTTAGGTTCGGCTGCCTCTCTATCAGCCGTAGCACTGGTCAAATGCAATACCAATTTAAGTATTATGTTCTTTATTCTGGCGATGGGTCTCAACGGTTGTTGCTTTTCCGGATTCAACTCAACTCACGTCGATATGTCTCCGGATTTTGCCGGAACTCTAATGGGTTTAACAAACAGTATTGGAAACACTCCCGGCTTTATTGCACCCCTGGTCGCCGCAGCTTTCTATGATAGCGGACACACATTAACCAATTGGTCTCACGTTTTCTACTTATGTGAGTCTTAATCAATGAATTTTATTAAATAATTCATTAATAACTAATACGACTGTTTAATAGCGGCCGCCGTTTTTGTGTTCACTGGACTCGTATACATCATATTCGCTTCAGCAGAGTTGCAGAGTTGGGGCATCTCTGGTGTAAATGAAACCATTCATTTGAATAAGAATAAGGACAAGAAGAATGTCTATACAGTCAACCAATTAACTGATTAATGGCTTTGATTTTTTTAAACAATAATTTATTCAATAAGTATTGAAAAAGAGCTATATTTTCATTAACGTAATTCAATTCTATTACCGAATTATCAGACATTAAATTGCATCCAATTATATCCAAGTTACTGATCAGTTGGCATGCTTTATACCCCTCATACAATTTTATCAAATTATTTGACTCAATTTTTTTTGTCACAGTTTATAAAAAATTAAATAATTTATGCATTTTTTATACAATTCCTTTTGTAATATGTTTTTCAGTAAATATATGAAAACTAATATTCAATTAAGTCATTGATTTGACTTCAGGTGAAGACATCAACGATCAGACATAAAGAGTAACAGTACTGAACTGCGAGTCTTATTAAAAGATTTGTTTCTTTAAAACTAAACACTTTTGTTAACACAGTATTAGTTAATAATGACATAAATTATAATTGAATTATAAATGACTATTAAATGACTGATTAATTACCGGTAGATATTAAATGAGTTAAACTGATGTAATTATGCCTAATATTCTGATCGACAGTGCAATTATATCCAGATACTATTACGTCGATTTCATCACAATCGCATTCAGTTCTATGTCAGACAATTAGTTAATAAAATTATTATTTAAACCATTTTTATCCAAATAATAATAATAAATATATTCTTAAGACTTGAAATCCAGAATTTTCCAAATATTTTCGCCTTAAATTCATGTGACCCATGTGCTCTACTGCACAGTACAATTTGGGCGAATTTTTTTTCCAAAATCAATGGCTTACTTTGATCCACAATTTTTCGCCAAACACTTGGTTTTGATCTTGGTTGTTTGGATCTATAAGTATTAGAGCACATACAGTACCTAATCTACGTAGTATTACGATAAAAGTGAATATCAAAACATAACTTTGCATACCTGAGAAATGATGAATATTTGTTGTCTGTGCTATTTGACATGAATAAACATAGTATCATGTACATGTCCAGGTTCTCTTCATTTTGCATACATATGAATAATTGGTTCTTATTTTCTGATTCATTAATAGCTTTAAATATTAAACAACTTATAATAAAAGTTATTTTAAACCAATAATTATCTATAATTAAGGCTAATCTAGTATTTAATCAAAAATAATTGTGACCAAGCACGTCGACTTGTTGGGCATACTGGTTAGCAAGAAGACTGCCAGCTTACATTACAAGATATACTGTTATATAATGTTATGGATCAGATGTAGGATCGGCTCGATATGAACAAAGCCCAACTCAGTTACGCTAATCGTTTTAATTAGGTTTCAAACAACTCTACATAACTGTAAAACTCAAATACTTTTTAGCTCTGAGTCAAGACAGGCAAGTGATTTGGAAATATTAAAGCAATAATCATTATATAACACTAAGCCCCTGGTCATCCCTTTCGTAGATAATATATTTATAATTAAAAGTATCCAATGAATACTTAAATTAAAAATGAAAGTAAATACAAAAATTGTGTTATCAGTGTTAGACGACTACTCGCTATACATACTGTATATAAATATAGCAATCATTATATACTAATTGCGATAAAAACTGGATTTAATTACACTTTTTGTGGTCATAAGGAATGGATTGACATGACATCAATAACTCTGTAATTATAAGACTGAAAGGAAGTGTTTTATATGCATATCATTGAACGGTAATAATCTTCGACTTTCTCGCCATTCATCTGACGATTAAAATCACGGAAAAGAATTTTTTCACTTCAAAAAAGTAATGATAACTCCAATCAATTTATGATTGGCTCGAAGCTCAACATTATTTTTTGATAACTCCTTATTAATGTTTTCACTTCGAAAGCATTTCTTAATTTATTAGTACTTTTAATATTATTTTACGCAAAACTCTATACTATACAAGATTTTCATTGGATTTCGATAACAATTTATACATTTCTTGTCAATTAACAAAACTTACGGGACTTTCGACTACTTTCGTGACCTTTTTAATTCCGATTTTTATAAGTATATAGTTTTGCGTTATGTCTGCCAATCATCACCTCTCTATGCAGTGAACTAATGAATCAAAACAAGTTCTAATGATTTTAATTTTTAGCAAATCATGTCTATGTGCTTCTATACTGGTCCATTCAGCATACACTCCAACATATAGTCAATTATTCATCAATTTTTTAACTATTAATTAATTTTTAATTTGATGACCAACATTAATTGAACCTTGTTCTTTTACGCTGAAAAGTTTAATTTTCATATATTTCAATAGATTTTAATCTTTATAACTTGAAAATTGAATAGAATTTTGTAAAAATGAATTTCATTTGATTCAGATTTGTAATTGATTTTCAAATTGGAAATCATAATTTCGATCTACCTGTGCCGCTCTAAGCAGTTAATAAAAAAAAATATGAATCTGTCCTCTCATAAGATTTGTTGCCTCATATGATGTCCTCAACAAACACTTTGAGAACAATTTATTAGTAAAGAATATTTTATATCATAAAAAATTTCAAAGACTTTATTTTTAAAGTCAAATCAAAAATAAAACTTTTCAAACCTTTCATTGAACAATATTTTTTTGTTACCATATCATGAAATCATTTTTTGCAACAAAACACCTGAAGATGATCTGAATCTAATCTAAAAACGACGTGTATTGCGAGCTCTGATCAGTTGTTAATTCTATCCAATAGTTCTCAATATTATTTTATTAATATTTTTTCAACGAATATATCCAGTTGTGTCGAGTTATGGCATAAATTCGATAAAAAATTCTCAGGTTTTTTGTAGAAGAGGAAAATTTTAGATAATGATATTAAATACATATAATGTATATCCGGACACATTCTCTTGATATGATTAATGAATCATTAATAATGATAATATAGAGATGTTCTGTAATGTACACAAAATTGCATTTATTGGCAATAAATTGTAGACAATATTCAATATAATTGTAATAAAATTAATTCAAATTCACTCACTTTTATCCACATTCAATATCTAACCAAGATCGTTCGGAAATTTAATTTGTTCTGTACTATTCGTTTCATCGGATAAGAACAGAATCGTTGAATTGAAATATTAATAATCTTTGTACTGATAGCACAGATTGAGAGTGCAATCGATGGGAAGATTAAGTTTTTTCATCTCTTTTGAGACCATATTTACAATAAGTTTCTGTAAGTCTCACAAGCAATACAAGACAATGTGGGTGATCCACATTCTTTTTGAACAATAATAGATTTTGACCAATCAAACTAAAAGACATTTTTTCAAAAGATTAGATTCAAATCGAAATTTTAGAGAATATTTATGAATTATAATTTATAATCTAGCTCGACTGAATAACTGGAAGACAGGCACAATACAAATAATGAATTAAACTTGGGGGAACAAACAGAAGGGGGACTGAAAGCATATGTATATGAATTATTGATCCACATCATAAATATAATAAGCATCTGATGGCAAGTCGGTGGCCATTGTAGACCTGTTCTAATTTTACTACTGGAGCAGTGTTTACAGTGAAAATACAGCTAAATCTTGTTGTGCTGTTTGTGTTCCACTTTCAGGTCTCTGAAACTCTTTACTACACTATAACTGCTATTCAGATATACCTGACATGTGATCATCCAATAGATTCACGACTCGACGGCCGATCGGTATATAAGGAACAACTTTGTAGTGAAAGTTATTCAACTCTGCAATCAATTCCAGAACTGAGTCTTGCATTCGACACAACAGTACTTTAAAAGTTTTTACAATCATTTTATCGTCAAATTTATATACTTATTGTGTTTCCAATATTCACTCACAATTATTAGCACAATGTTCAGAGTAAGTTTGATTTGTTTCATAACAATACAGTTACCTATCATTTGATTTCATAATTAATATTGATTTTTAAAAATATTTTTAATGCTGTTATTCTTCGCTATTTTTAACACTTCATTCGAGTGCTTATAATTTGAGAATTAATTTAAATACTATTTTCAACTATTTTTAATACTTAATGAGTGTTTGAAAACTTTATTTTTGACTTTTAATTAATGAGCGATTGAACCGATTGATTGAATAATGTTGAGGTAAGACATACAGACAGACAGACATCTGTTCCACACTTCCCTTAATGTTGTTCATCACTTCCAGAACTGTTTCAAATAAGCCATAAAGTAATGTAAGACAAACGATAAAAATGAGCTCAGCTCAATTTTAATTATAACATCAACTCTCGGATTACAATTCAGCTGATGTTTAATGATTTTACGCTTAACTTAAGAATAACTTTTTGTATAACTTTTTATTATAGTTCAAATCGATTGATATTATGTAAAAACTTTCCAATTAATTGATATTCTTATGAAATATCGATAATATTTGAGTTTAAGGAAATTTTATATATTTTTGTTTTTATTATATAGTTTAAGCCGTTTTAATCGTTAACCAACTAATCGATAACTTAATATCAATGTTCGACATCTATTAACACGCCTTAGCTCTGGATTAGTTGAAAAGTTTAATATAATATTAATAATACTTTCCTATAATATTGGTTAATAAGAATGAGCTCTAAAATTAGTTTAAGTGTTTGTTTGTTGAGTTTATTTTCATAAACTAAATGATATATTAGAATAGTTTATATAATTTTTATTTTTTTTGATTGATTAAAGCACACAAAGAAATAAAAGAGAAAGTACAGAGTCCAAAGATAATTGTAGAACTTTTTTCTTATAAATTCCGCACCACATTGTTGATAGTCGCGAATTTGGGGCATAATTCCGGGTTTGGTATATTAAATATAATATCGTATTTTTAAAATTAGCTAGATTAAATTAATAGAAATATGACTAATCAATATGACTTGTCAATTCTGATCTAACATTTCCAAAAAAGTGAATAAAGGTCAAAATATATCAAAAACTCATACTGTCATTAGGAAAGAAAAGAAGATTAAGCTTTTAATAAAGATAGTAGTTCCTTAGTTTGTAATTTAAAAATTAATCAAATTATTAAGGAATTTGTGATGGAATAGCTATTGCTATCAAATTTCATCAGGGTTTTTTTTGTAAATGTGATATTGAACATATAAAAATATTGCCTGAAAAAGGATTTTGATAAATCAATATTGATATTAAAAGTGAACTAATAATTGATTCTCCTTTTATAATCGTGTTTGATTTTTGAGTGACGCGATCAAAGTTCTTGTGTTTTTATATTTTCAGATTAATTTATTTGATTATTTCAATAAAACGGATTAATTATATTAATTGACAAAAGCGTCTACAGTTTTCTTAATTATTTGAATTACCCGTTTATATGCTTTCATTCGCGGCTATCAACTATGTGGCGCGTACCTTTTAGGATAAACGATCCACAATTATCTGTGAACCCTGTATATAATCAATGAACTCTAAGCTTGAATAAGTACTGAACGCCAGTGAACGGCAAACACTTTTAATCTTATGTTTCGTATATAATATTTAACAATAAGATTAATATAATTTTTCAATTATATGCACTTTGATTGACAGCTCTTGACTTTAAATACGATATTATTTTTAAATTAGACAATAATTATTCAATTCTTTCAAATTTGTAGTTATTTTACGATATTTTTAAAACTAATTTAAAATTTAAAGAAAATATAATTTCATTGTATTTGAAGTAATACTCAAAATATGTCTGATTTAAAGTACTTCGCGATAGTATTTCTGGCCATTGGTTACCACTGTGCTCCCGAGCCGACCGCATCTGCCACCTCCCTGACCAGTCTGACGGGCTTAGGCGGATCATACAGTGCCTATAAGAAGGCAATCCTGGCCTCACAACTACCGGAAAAAACGTTTACACTGAGAGCTGGAGAGTCTCTGCCCGCACATTACGGAACGCCACAAGTAATCTCCTCATCGGCCGAGCACCAGGAGCTTGTGGTGCAACACCCTCAACCTCGTAAAATCCTAGTCCGTGTGGTTAAGCCAATCATATTCGAAGAGCGCATCGTTATTGTGCCCTATCGTCGAGTTACCCATGAAGTGAGGCCAGTGATCGAAGAACGGCATACAGTTATCTATGGAAAGGACGGCAAACAGATTGGAGGCAACGGTGGAGACAAATCATACGCAGCTTCTGCTGCCTCGAGCCGAGTGGTCGAGCAGCCCATATATGCCGAACCCATTACCCGAAAAGTAGGTCAAACTCTGTCGAAGCGATCGTCACCTATTGAATACTCGGGCAGTCGACCCAACCCTTTGGAAAATAGACGTTCACAGAGAGACAGAATCCTGAGTCGAGTCCATAACAAGAAAGCATAGGAAAGGGGTTTATAAGTAAATAATTATTAATAAAATCATCAAATTTTTAAATATATTTTTATTATATATTTTCTTATATTTTAGCCAAAAATTATTTTAAATAAAAAAATTGTTAACTGTTTTGTTCCAAAGAAAAGATTACTTTTTTCTTTGCAAATAATGTTTGATATGTTGTATGTCATGTGAAAAGATAATTGATTTTGTGACTTATTTTTTGTATTATTTTTATGCAAATTTTTGGGATATTTTTTTGTCAATAACTGTTAAGTCAATCGATTGACTTAACAAGTCTTGAGTACTAATTATTTTGTAATTAATATTTTGTTAAACTTATTATTATTTGTTATACTTATAGTTTTGCAAAGCAATTACGAACAGCAAAGACACGAATAATTTTTAATCTTATTTTCTCATATTTCTTATCATTTTTAAATTTCTTCTTCTTTTACTGCATTTCATATATATTTTTGGATATATTAATAATACGGATAACAAAAATCTACACTTTATTTAAGACTTTGTAAGAAAGATAAATGTCTTTTAAATAGCGAAACGAAATCCACTTTTAAACCAAATTAATTATAACTTTTCTGCTTCTTATATATGTATAATCCGGTCACACATCTAAAGGGACAGACTTTTAATGATTTTTAATGTTCTTAAGAATTTTTTTATAAATTTATTTAAGAAATTAAGAAAATTTGTAATGAATTTCATTAGATTTCTAAATGTTTTCGTAGAATAAAAAAGTATTTATTTATTCATTAAAATAAAATGTTTAACGAATATAACATCGAAAAAAATCTTTAGTAAATCTAAAGAACACATAATTAATGAAATTCAAAATCATATTTCTCTCTATCCCTTCCTTTCCTTCTCTATCTCTGTTTCCATATATTTTTTCCATTGGACTCATTAGCATATATTAAAGTTTTATAGATTTTTATCGATGTTCTCCTTTTGAATGAAGAAAAATAAAAATATCTTTTTATAAACTTTTCGAAATTTTCGTTTTCCTTATCTCTTATTCTCTTTTTAATGGGAAGAAGAAAAATATAAAATCTTAAAAAACAACTTTTTATTTACACTCAATATATTTCTCTCAATTATATACTGAAGAAAAAAAGCTCTGTATATGACCTAAAAATAAGCTACGAATGCAAATGTCAACACGAATTGAGTGAAACACTTTTTATAAATATAGTTCCGTTAAAAATATTGCATTCATTAGTCTTTTCTTTCTCTAAATCTTCTTTTCAATACTTATTTAACAATTTGGAGCTCTTTTCACACAATTCTTATTCTTCTTTATAATTAAATATTCATTTGAAAGAAATTATTCTAAAACTCTCTAATTTCATCATGCTCATATTCATTTAGAGCCTTTTATATCAGACTAATTCATAAAAATATTCAACTAATATGTGTAAGTTTTATAAATAATTTAAACTATTATTTAAAGACTCTCTTAATTGGTATAATGAATGTTATAATCATTTATTGCATTGTTTTCTTTCATTATTCATATTATTATATTTTAATTATGGTTTCAGTCGTTTTGTAAAAAAATAAATATTTTTTCTCAATTGTCTCGATATGTCTTAAATATAAAATTTATGTAAAATCTATTGAAAATTAGTAAAACATTATATATTGAAGCGTTCGTGAGATGAGTGGGCAACCGCTCGGCGTCAATGGGTCAGACGTTAATTGCAATTAATGGTACAATTGGTTCGATTAATAAAACATAACTTTATTGACAATCAAATGAATACAATTGAATCAATTTTAAAGAAAACCGACTGATACTCGAATTGTCCTTTGAAATGTGACCAGGGTGTCCTTTAATCCAAGTGCTAAACGTACCATTCGTACTGTCCTTCTGATGTACCAAATGGTGTTTTTTCGATTGATTGCCTATAGGGCGGCGCCAATGATCCCAAGCATCCTCGAGAACAGAGAAAACGCGGCATTTTGTCAGCCCATCCATCAAATACCGAATGGCTTGGCTTGGGTTGACTTGTCTTGTGATAGCATGAAGTCGTCGAAAGTCTATTCATAATCATTTGTTTTCATCGTTTTTGTGCGACGTTGTAACTGGAAAAGCCCAGGGTCATGTTGAGTCCCTGACCAGTCCTAAGTCTCTATCAATATACTGTAACGATTAACTAGGATATTTTATTCTTTCTTTCTCCCAATCAGTCTTTAACTGGATTAATTATTTTTGGTCGTATTGTGAAATTCATTAAATATGACTTAAATTTTCAGATTTATTATGAATTAATTTTTGACTTAATCTTGATTTCAAATGAAAATCGATTGATTGACTGAAACAGTTGTGAAAAAAGTTCAAATTTCTCATTGATTTATATTATATAATGAACATAAGAATGCGTTTATATAATGGCCTCAATTAATACATAATTAAATTAAATTAAATTTTTGACGCAATGACTCTCGAGTCGACCTAATATTATGGATAAGTTCTGATTATATGGGAAATAGAATTATGTTTTTCATCCAAATGTTGTTCAGATCAGAAAAAATTAGTAAACAATTTCTAAATATAACAGAGTTTATAAATAAGCCAAACATAGCAGCAATACTCCAAATAAAAATTTAATAATAGACTAATTGATAAGAAATTATTGCAAAATAAATGCTTTCATTCTTTCGCTTTGAGCAAAGTTACCGTAAATTACAGTTTATTCCAGTTTTTTAATGTGAACTTAAGCTCAAACAGAGTTTAATTCAGACCAAAATCGATAATTTTTTTATTAATATTATAGAAATATAGGATAATCTGTTTGGGAATGTCTGCTCTGCAACTCGTTTAGACTTTCCCACTGATTAAGAAATGTTAATTTTATTTTCTTTATCTGTTTATCAAATTCTATCGATTAATGTATTGAAAGAGCGATGAAAAGAGAAATCGTTTCAATACAGCAATACTTAGGCTGTCATTACTTAAAGCACTTTTGCTGCTTTAGAGCCAATTCTTGACTGGATAAACACCTAGGGTACTATACCACACATTTTCTGTCACCTATATGGGAAAGCTGACACTGTTAACCTTGACTATCCCTAAAGATATATGTTTTACATCAAATTTTGTAAATGTTAATGTGAAATAAGCTTTAATGCTGATCAGTCAACTCGTATTTTGCGACCAAATGGCACGAATCCATTGGGCTTTACCCTACAGTATATAAGCCATTGAAACAATGGATTTGGCTCTGATCATTTACTAAATAATAATATCCGGACAAATAAATAGGAAAGAAATACCTCTAATCAGTATTTCCTTCAAAATTAAATTAAGATCTTAATTAGGGATAGCCAAGATCGACATACCTAGGGGTATAGGGGGATGTAAATTATCAAATTTCTCGGTTCAAGCTCTATGGTGTATATGTGCAGGCCAAATGACGGACAGGAAATCGGTCAAATTGGGTCCAAAACTGGTTTTTACCGGAAATGGATTGCTTTTGACTGAAATTCAGCTAAAATTAGTTAAAATGAGATTAATTTAGCCTCAATTGTCTTAATTTAATAGAATTAAGTATAAAAAAAAGTTTGATGTGGACTCAAAAACCTAGGGGGAGTATTTTGGATATACCCTCCCTTGGTCATTCTAGTCGTAATGGGTGAGAGAAATAAATTTAATTGAGTCTAAAAATAAAAAATTAAAAGTTAATAAAAAGCTAATAAAAAGTTTAAAACATTTTTTAGGATAACCTAAAAGGCTGTGTAGTGTACGAGCGGTCGCATCACTTGAATATTAAACTATTTGTATCACGAAGTTTGCCAGAAAAATAAAATTTATTATTTATAAAAAACTCAAATAATTTTCTTTCTTATAATTATAGTAACATATATTTGCGTCAGAGATAATAAGGATTTGTTGTGCAATACTTTTTTATTATTATAATTAATAATTACTTAAACCGTTTCCTAAACTCTTCACTCAATTCACATGTTCTTCAAACAAACGTGACTTTAGATGAAAGTTGTTTTAAATTACTTTTTGCTAAAGAGTTGAACAAACGATTCGATTCATTACTAAATATTTATTCTCAAATTAAATACTGAAAACAATTTATAGAATTTTTATTTTAAAATTTAAATTATATTATATTTGTTTTGTTTCTAAGTTTATAAATGCCGTTATTTTAAGCTTATTATAACTGTTGACCAAATCATAAAACTTATCAAATTATTCAACGAAATTCGGTTAACGTATCATTAAGAATGTGCATGTACAATTCTGTACAATCCTAGACAATTTTGACCAACTATATCATTAAACTTGACTCAGATATATTATTTAAAAGCCACCCAGTATAGTTACTAACCATCATTTTAATGGATTAATGCATTTATTTAAAAGCATCAAACTGATCAAGCTGCTCAATGAGCAACCCTGGTTGAGGTGTGGACATAGGAGATTTGACCCGGCATATACGAGAAACGTTTTTAAAGAGCATTTCAAGAGACACTCGTTTATGACATAACAGAAACAATTTTCTAATTAAATCAAATTGTCTTCAAATTAGAAAATAAACCAATAAATCGAATGGAGCTCTGGTTTAAGCGTATTTCGTAAAGCTATTGAATTCATTAAATTGACCTGTAGTGCACCTAACAAACAAATTAATACCGTTTTTCAATTTTCTTCACTGGACAGTCATTTAACGATTCCATCTCTTTATGGAGTGGTTGGCACAACCCTTCATAAGAGGCCGAACTCAACTACAGCCGAATGATTTCTATTTTGCTTCCAGTCATTCAATTCGGAAGAATAAGAAAATTTTAAGTTATTTATTGTCTATAAATACAGACCAACTGAGAAGACTTACAAATTGAGCACCGGTCAGACGATTTGATAAATGAAATGGTCAGGAATGGGCAAGCTGGAATTTAAAAAAAACCTGAAATGGTCAGGATTAAAAAATTTAATTGAGATCAGTTATCATTCTAGGCATTACCAAGGGGATTAGCCAAAATACACCCTAGGAAATTCTGCCTCGATATAGCACCGGTCGGCTTAACAGCAAATTTGGGCCAAATTAAGATTATTTTTAATAAAATTAGCCGAATTTCATTAAAAAAGCGAGTGGTCAACCTGGTCATTCTGGAAGTTTGTCTCCATATTAGTCGTCAATTTCATATTCAATCTTATCCTTCGTATTCAGACATTTTGTTTGGCATTAAACAGAAAAAGATAAAAACTATAGAGTAATCGGATTTAATCTTAACGAATGAATTCACAACAGATTAGAAGTACTTTTAGAAAAAGTAATAAAAAGTTTAATCACTTAATGCTGTTATTCTTGAATTTTAATTAATATTAATTATTTGTGAAATTATTTTTGAAATTCATTTCTCTCAACGCATCTGTGAATCAATTATTAAGAGAATAAATAAATATAAATATAACTCAATTCAAAGGCTAAATGAATTAAAGCTCATTTTGATCATCCGATTAAATCCAATCTTAATTTTTAATCTTAAATGCGTTCAACTCATGAATAACTTTATTTTAAAAAACAAATAAAATAATATAATAAAAGATAACTATTTTTATATTTTTCTTCATTAGATGACTGAACAAACCAAATGAATAGCTTTTAGTATAAATATATTCTTATTTAATATAATTTTTTTAATAACACAATTAATTCGTTCATTTGATTAATGTTAGACTTAATTAAGACACAAAAGGTTTGTCTCAAATAGTTTTCATAGAGTGGATGAATAAAAACAATAAACACCAGAGATGGGCAATGTGAGGGTCGGGGTTAACTCCCTAGGATTCTAGCTGACACACCCTCGGTTTTGTCGTGGTGACGGGCCCCTTAAGTCCGAACCGAAAAGTCGAAACGAAAAATTTGACCCGTCTTACAAATGATATGAAAAAAATGCCGACAGAAAAATAGACTAATAGTTTCTAAAATCTTAAGACTGTTACTAACAGTAAACCTGTTCATATATTTCAGCGATCGGCCATGTGTCTGACGACAGGGGGGGGGGGGGTCAGCCACAAATGAAAATGACTTTCAATGTTTATACTCGGAGGTTCCATCAACTAATAGCTGTTCTTCCTGGAGTCTGAGTTTAACAATTTGTGAAAATAATGAATGACATGAAAACAAACTTAAAGTGAGCAGAGGTCGGGGTTCGAACTCAGGACCTTCACCCAAAGAGCGAACACACTACCACTGCGCCACTCTCCGCGTCAATTTATTCTTGCAATTTAACACTTAGGGTTTGGAAAAGGCCAAGGTTTTAAAGAAGAATTGTCCAAGCGACAAATTGAGTTTCGAAGAATGAGCCGGTTTTGAAGTATTCTTGGTATTTACAAAATGAAAAAATGTTTTATTATATTACATATGAATATTACAAATACAATGATATCAACGGAAATAATAATT
>JAQIWA010000433.1:0-32257 GCA_034693305.1 Eueremaeus valkanovi | reverse complement strand
TTTTTATCAAACCTCCACTATCCCTCTTTCAAATAAGACCTGCTTCGATATTGTACCCCCTGTAGTTTTTCTGTGGTGAACGATTCAAAGTTAGCGCTCTACGTGAAACACTCTGTATATAAACCATTCTAAGCCTAAAACCTTTTTTCATCTGAGCTATACTGCATAAATCGGTTGGGAAGGCTAGCGTCTAAGCACTGTAGAGGTATTGTTAGGACGGGTAGAGTCTGTGCTCTATAACATCGATATGAGAACCAGACTCTACCCGTCATAACAATACCTCTACAGTGCTTAGACGCTAGCCTTCCCAACCGATTTATACAGTATAGTCCAATTCTTTAATATTAAATATCTCTGAAACAGTCAAAAGCAAATGATACGTAGGGGTCACCTCTAGCAAAGTTTGTAGCAATATTTGAGGGCATGGTCTGGCTAATTTCAAAGATAGGTCGATTTCAAACTTAACTCGACTTAACTCTCGCGTCCAATATAGTTCATTGGGACAAATCTGAGTCTTTCAAGTGAACCACAGACTATGCACTCAAACAGCTGAATGTGACCCTTACGGACCATTTGCTTTTGACTGTTCTGATCTTGAAAATTAGCGAGGATCAATTTAAATTTTTTCCCAAATTAATACTTTTATTGATATGAAAAATATTTGAATGAAAATCCAGGCTATTTTGAAAGACGCAACTCATTTGAATAAGTCCTATAAATATAGAGTAAAAGAGTGAATGAATTGCATTGAATGGATGTTTCATTGCATTCATTTCATATGGTTTTGCGTCAAAACATAGTTTTATACTGTTTTCAGTGTTTTGTAGTTTTAACGCATTTCTGAACAAAATATTAATAAACAAACGAATAATACGATTATTGAAGTGAATATCAAAGGCATTACGTTATGTCTGATCTCATGTCTGACACAACTAATAGTTATCTATATTTATATTATAATTAATATTAAATACATTTGAATACAATTGAATCCAATTGTGGAACCGATGGACTCGTTCTGGAGGTTGACTTCGGGACCAACTGTTGAGGAGTTCGCGAAAGACGTGTTCATCAAAAGCAATATAACGACAGAACTGAACGAAACGATTAAATATCTGTTGAAGACATTGAGTGAATCCGAAAACAAACTGTTAATCGAAACCCAAGTAGTGATCACTTTCTGCGATATCATTGAAGCGGTTCTCCTCCACGGCCTCAAACAGAAACTGACGACTCGGGTCTCAAATGTCTTCAGCAGTAGTTCAGCGCAACTCAAGTCCTATTCCCTGGACTTCTGGCCCATTGTTCTGATCCTCTGTCATAACGAGGTTTCGCGGAATGTCCGACAAATGGCGAACATCTCGACAGACATCGGTCGGTGTCGGGCGTGGCTCAGGTCTGCCCTCAACGACGGACTCATAATAAGCTATTTGGAGGCCTTGACCTCCGATTCCTCTTTATTGCATGGGTTCTACCGGTCGTCCGCTTATATCCGGGACAGAGAGCACACGGATATACTGAAGACCCTATTGACTGGACTCGACTCCTATGTGTTTAACCTGACTATCGATAGCCCGACACTCGACTCATGGAGTGAACACACGTTGAGACTGATTGGCGTCACCTATATTGAGGTCGAGCCCCAACCCGTGCAGACGGCTGTCGACGCCATTCAGTTGATTGAAGACAAAAATTATCAAAAAGTAATTAATTTTTTAATTTAATTGTTTTTTAATTAATTATTCATTAAATTAGAGCGAAATGAGTGACAAATTGAGACCGAATTCGGATAAATATAATGAAGAACTGATTGCAGACAACGTATCCGAAGCCATATCTGATGTCAAATCAGTCAACTTGAGTGAAGACATCGAAGAACTAATGGGTGAACTGGATTTGGACACAACCAGGAGCTCAGACACCGAGACTGGCAATAGTCTGAGCCGAATGTCGGGTTGGAGTACAACACCGCAGAAGACGGAGGAAAGGCTTGGGTTCGAGGATCAGAGCTATGACGCTATCCTTCAGAGCTACTCAACCCAAGCCGTGCTCTCCAGTACTCCCGATATCCGAGACTTCGCCACATCTGTTGACTTGGAGAACGTGATGGCCAGACCTTCCTATCTGACCAAAGGTGTCGCTCCGGTTAAGGAACAGTCGCCGACTGACTCCGTGTCGTCGGACTCGGACTTCGAAGTGATCCCAAAGAGCATTGTTTTCAATAACTCTGATCCGGAAACCCAGCAGTTTTTGGCCCAATTGATCAAATTGGCCAATGAGTCCGGACTCGACCAACAGGACTATAAGTGCATCGCTTGCGGCCGACCTATTGGTATGATTTACGGGAAATCGCGTTTATGTCACTTCGATGGCCATCAGTACTGTTTGGACTGTCACACAAACGATGAATCAATAATACCTGCGCGAGTCATACATAACTGGAATTTCCGCAAATACCCGGTCGCGAAGCGGAACAGACATCTGTTGCTCTCCACTGAAAGCGAACCCCTTTTCGACATTAAAATATTGAGTCCTTTGCTCTACTCTATAGTTCCGGAAATGAAACAAATGTGCGTTCAATCCAATTATGATCTCTAATCAATTCAGTCACTAATCAATTACTGCCATTCCCTCTCTCCCTGTCTGTCCCTTTCAACAGCTCCTCTATGCGACTGCAGCTCTACTACCTTCACGCCTATCTGTTCAGTTGCAAGGAGTCGACAGCCATAGAGATGCGCAAAATGGTTTGGCCGCGCGAACACCTGTTCCAACACATCCATCTCTACTCTCTGGCCGATCTGTTTCAGGTCTGTCTCATAAAAAGCTTTTCATTATTTATGAGAAATATTTGGATTTCATTAAACATTTGACAAATGAATTGATTCTTAGGTTCAGAGCAACCAATTGTCGCAAACTCTGTCCAAAGTGATAGCATTCGCCAAAAAGCATGTCCTGTCGTGTCCTTTGTGTACATTAAAGGGATATTACTGTGAAATATGCAAATCCTCTCAAATTCTCTATCCATTCAATACGGAGTCAACAAAAAGGTGTGAAAAATGCAAAACTGTTTTTCATTTGAAGTGCTTTAATGAGCGCTACGACAAGAACTGGTGTCCAAAGTGTCTACGCATTGAACGCAGGGAACAGCAGTCAGTTCTGCACGAAAACAATCAATTGGTTTGAGCACTAAAAGCGCTTAAATATTGTTTTACTAAATCTATTCGCAGTTTAATTGTTTTCAAACAAATATTTTTAAATAAAAACTCAAATATTTATTGAAATTAATTGCAAATAAAATATAAAAATAATAATAAATAATATAAATGAATGAATATATCAATCGATTGATAAGACATTCAATCGTTTAATCCTTTTTAAAATTAAACTTTTTTTTAGTTTTTTATTAATTCTTAGAAATGCGATAAAAAGTATTGTTTTTATACAGTTTTGCATTTATTTAATTAAATTATTACATGTTTTGAGAAAATCTCATTAAAATCTTATCAGTATTTTTGAAATTCTTATTCAGAATAATGTTTTACAAAACGAATAATTTTTTCGTTTGTTTTCTAATTATTTAATTGAATTAATTGTTCAAAAAATAATTCAATTTATTTATCATAATTTGATTTCATTTTCTAGCAATCAATTCAATGAAACTTTTTCTTAAGATTAGAAAATAGATAACTCATTAATGTATTCTTTTCAAATGCCCTTGCTCCTCCTTTCTGGTTGTCTTATTTTTTTACAACTATTTAATTCTATGACAATTTGAAGTCAAAAACAATATTTGCGATTCAGTGGCTATTCTTTGCAAATGCATTGATGATTGCTCCCAGCACACATGAGCTTCAGTGTGTGCTTCAGTGTGTTTAGGCTTCTTATTGACCATTGTCTGAGCACTAGTAATCTTTCGGAATACGTGTGTCTGTACCCGGCTGGCAGAAGTTGCACTTGATTTGTTTAGCACCGGTATTATAAATATGGGTCAACTACAGAGACTGATTAATAGAATTTCAGGCACTTTAATGTCCAATAAATTACTGTATTGTTTATTCTATTCAGGGTGAACATTGTTTTTCATTAAAAATAAATTTTAATAGTATCCAGGATTAAATATGTAATAGGATATTAATGAATCTGGGTAATTCTTCAATTTTTGATTTTTTCGAGAAAGTATAGCACAATTATAGCACAATTATTCCCATTTTCTATTGATATATTCTATGACATTTTCAATGCATGTCATTTTTGGAAATATTAATATTTGGATCGATTTCTAAAATGTATTCATATTTACGACAACCGGTTATTCAATTTATTGGTCTATTATTTGTATTTAAATGATTATTCTATGCGATGAGTCAAGTAATAATACCCTGGAATAAGAAATTCTGGTCACCGGGAAAAAAATCTACCCATAAATCATTCGGCCATACTTTTAAATCTCGAGCGTTTCCTGTGCCCAAGTACAATTTTCCAAATTAAATTGAATCATAATAGAGGGATAAATAAAAATAATAATAATCTAGATACATGTTAAATTTATCTAGTAAAATTCGTTTGCGCCCAAAAATGCCACGAAATCCTATTGCAGTCTCTCTGCACGTTCTGACCGTTCAATAAACAATTTTCTGTAGTTTTAGTATATTTTAAGAACAATTGATTAACGTTATGGAAGAAGGGCGGAAACGAGTTTAGGCTTACATTGTTTTTAATTCAGTTTTATATAACAATGAGAAATCATTGCGCGCTAACGATAATGAGTAGAAATTTATTGTAGAAAAGAATTTTATATTAATTGAAATAACATTTGGAATCATATAATTATAACAAAAGGTTTTAATCATTTTTTACAAAGTTTTGCAAATGGTTTGCAATAAATAATCTATTTTCTGGTTTTAAATACTTTAAAAGAGACATAACATCAGTGTATTTACTTTTACTTATAAAATGCTTATTATCTTTATCTATATTTTCGTTCCAAAGTCTGATTGACTGCATATTTAATAGAAAATTATGACAAATAGGAAAATCAGTATAAGTTTTAAAACATTCAATATTTCCATCAGGAAAATAAGAAATTCGCTTCAATTTCGAGATTTCTATATTCATATTAAGTCTAAAGTTCTGGTCGAAAAAGTTCTGAAAATTATAAATATCTCCTTTAATTACAGTAAACTTCAAACTATTTATAGCTTCTAAATAAGTATCAATTGTTTCAATAGTTTCAAAGTTTTTCAGTTTTCGAGAAATCATTGAAAAATTTGAGTCACACTTACAGAAAGAGTGACCTTTTATAGGATAAACATGTTTTATATTAATATTCCTTTGGTTTGCAATTAAGACTAAATACTTAACTAAATTATTATTTTTGTTTTGAGCAAAACAGGAGTCACTAAAAAGAATCAAATGTTTAATTTCTGGTTTTAATATTTCTTTTAAAACAGAATCTAAAAAACTAATTACAGAATTAGACCCTTTTCTGTATTCCCCTTCTAAAAAGTAAAAAATATAAGATTTATTAGTGTTATGGATATGAATATTAAAGAAGTAAATCCATAAAAGTCTTAAGTAAAACGATTGAGTAATTGGGAGTTTTGGCAGCGGTTTGTTCTGAGAGTAATCAAACTCAATGACCAAAGTATCAGATTTAGGGCTCAATAAATCAGTTTTATATTGTTTATAGTCTAAAATCAATTGTTTATGGGTTTCAAACTCAGTCTTTTTCTCTTCTGTTAGATTATTTATACCTATTTTTTTACATTCATAACAGAGAGAGCAGACATCAGACTTTGGATGTGAAAAACCAATGTTATAGTTAGCATAAAAATAATTTTTAAAAGAATTAATACCAATTTTAGGCTCAAACCCATAAATATCAGTCAGATGTCTATAAAATAGATCAAAAAGTTTGCTTATATTCAGTTCTGAATCATCAAAATAACTTTTATCGACTTTTTCGTAATTATAATGTGAAGAGGTTTTCGGTATTTTTTCAATCCAATCATTCATATGTTCCCAATAGCCAGTATTCATGGCATGCGGTCTGTTTGAATGTGAACCTCTTTTATCGGTCAATGTTTCCCCTATTTATGGCAAAATTTAATCATTTGTTTGATTTCATTGGATTTCTATACCGTTTTTGATTTTCTGTTGTATTGTTCTTAACCTCTTCTCAGTAATGGCAAATACATTAATTAAAAACTTTTGACAAACTTTTATTGGCTCTCCTTTAATCCGTATTGTGTAGTTCCACTTTATTGACTTGCAATTATCTTTGTCTTTTAAAGTCATTAAAGAAAATAAATAATGATTTTGTCGGTCAAAGTCAGAAAGAGCCCAAAATTGCTCAAATTGTTGTTTCTGGTCCTCTTTTGGTACGTTTTTATGGCAGTTATTTAAACAACAATTAATCACAAAAGCGAACATCTTTTCGGTTATTGTGTTTCTCACACTATTCTCATATTTTTGGCCCTAAAAATACTTTAATTAAAAAAATATTTATAATTTATTATTCATTTTACCGAATTCTTAAGAAGTTTTGCTTTATTTCTCTTTTGAAGTTCTGGATATTTTCTTTTTTTACTTCTATTCACTTCTTTGTCTTTCTCTGATTGACTTATAATTTCAAGGCTTTGCTTGAATTGCAAATCTTTTTTCATTTCAAAACTCATTTTATAAATATTGAGAATTATTTCAAACAAATTATTCAAAACGAAAACAATTTGAACAAAATTTTCTATTCTTTTATACTTTTGAAACAATGAGAGCTGTGCGCGCGCTCATTGTTATATAAATATTAATCAGAAACAATGTAAGCCTAAACTCGTTTCCGCCGTTCTTCCATAACGTTAATCAATTACACATTTGTTTGCTTTACGAAAGGTTTTGGAGGTCCCTGGTTACATCAAAACTCTTGCCGTTTTTCGTCCTAGGGTATTTAGACTAGAGCCCTCCCCTTCGTTATCTTGGATATTGATTAGTTAGAACTTGAGTTATGATAACTAATAAAAGTTGAATTTAGTTTATTTTTAATGAATACTAAATAAATGAATTGATATTTAGTTCATATGATTGGTTGTGTCTAAACATAGAAACTAATGGACAGTCTTTTAGTCAAAGCGTCTCTTTTGCCCAAATATATGAGAATATTATCTGCTTTTGCAGTCGACGACAAATATATAAACAATTGATTTGAATCAATGCATTTGACCACTGATTCGTAGTCCTGGTCCACAATTTTCAGTTCCATATTCTTCGGCAGTAGATTCGAGTAGTTTTTCATTCGAAATGCGATCTTTTGGTCGACTATTAACTTGAAATGGATGTCAGGCCTAAGCAGTGCAATAGTATGGGTCGACTCGAACAGATAGATAACTATCACATATTCGCAGTCATGAAAGTCCATAAAGTATTTGAAATTCAATGCATATGATTGGCCGGAATCGAAGTATTGGCCAAATATCGACATTAATATGATTTTGTGATACGGATAGCAGTGATCGTAGACTATATTCAAACGCATTGTCTTTTCTGATTCCAGAAACTGAAGACTAGTTTTGGTGCAAACCTTCAGAAACTGTTTGTAACACAAATAGCAAACTTCTGTCGGATGTTCACAAATGCATTGAATTGTGAAAAGACTTTTCAAAACAATTTTTCTTATATAAGGAAACGATTTCTCCAAGAATTGCAACGAATTGGGCGTAAGTTTAAAACTATTCAAAAGTTTTAATTTTTCCAATCGTTTTGAAATGAGCACATCTTTTGTCGAAATATCCATCAATTCATGTCTCAGTGAACTAATTGTCAAAGTTTTGAGATTTTTGGCGTCCGATAAATGTGATAATGTTGTGATCGAACCGCACATTAGAATCAATTTCTCGATTTGTGCCAATTGTTTGCAAATAAGTTTCAATAATTCGTTTCCGTCTGAGTTAGGATTCGCTAATATTTCCAAACGTTTCAAATGCTTTCCGTTTCCTCTGAGAAATGACTTAAAAATATTCATAAATTCCTTACTCGTATTGATCTCCAAAGTGATGGACTCCACTCCAAACGGAATGTTAACCAGAATTTGTTCATATGATTCAACTCTGGGTTCAATAAAAAGTTGAATTTCTTTAATCGATTCGATTTCTAAAATTTTGCTTTCAATGAGTCTCTGAATGATTATAAACCTATCGATTGATAACATTTTGCATTTTGTGGCAAACATTTGTCTAATTGTTTGCAATTCAGTTGACTCCCAATCAGGCGCTCCAATGATCGATATATTGATTGATCGGAAATCAGATAATTGTTTTTGAATCCAAGCACAGATTTCGTAATCGAAACTATCGAACCAGAGATGAATTTTGCGCACATTTTTCATGTGTCCCAGTATTGTCTCATATAAGGGCTTGACTTTTCTGAACTCGAGATAAACTATTTTCTCGATATCAAACCTAACGGATAGCATAACTGAGTCCAACAAATAATTTCTTTTGATTCTGATCTCAATCTTTGAATGCGATTTAATTAGTCTTCGGACACATTCGCGGAACTGAGTCGAGACTAAACTTAATTTGATTTTGTCTTTCATTGAAAAATATGAAAGTATTTCAATCACTTCGTAATCGTTTAAAATTCTTTGTTTCAAAAGATTTGTTTCCATTTTATCTGATTTTTGATTACTTTTTAAATAATAATTTAAATCTAAAGGACTGTCCAGAAGTTCATACCGATTGTTGCGAAGCGAGACTGTATTTTAATTTTGAATGACTTAATTTATGACCAAGGGCTCTGATTGACTGATTTTAAATACTGATCCAACAATTAAAAAGCAGCCGCGCTCTGCAACAATCTGTACCAACTTCTGGACAGCCCTTTATTATACAGAAGAATTATATAAAGGGTTATCTAGAAAAGCCGGCATTACTTTGGAAAATACCTAATATTATATAAAGAAGAATTAATGCATCAATTATTGCACTCTTTTCGATCAACTGTCACAACATATTCAGAATAAAAGGCAGAAAAATTTGTCATTCAATGAATTGTGCCAGTTTAAAAACTCGAACTTGTTCTGATGCGACCGCTGGCATACATAGGATAGCCTGTATTCATGCCTACAGTTCTCTTCATTATCACTCTATCAGTCTTAGAGTAGAAAATAAGTTCTTAGAAAAGGAGTCTTTCATACAATATGTTAGAGACGTTAGACTCAGTTAAGAGTTAGATTTGGGGCTATTTTTGGCACAGATTTACTGCTTGTAAATAAGATCTTTAGTTTTTCGCTCTCTCGTCAGGCGTGGTCTTCAGTCTGCTCTGGCGTTACGTTATGAACACATTTGTGCATTTCATTGCAAATTATACTGTAGTCCAACCAAACGCACAGTTTAACTGTTAATATGTATTTCAATTGAATGCTCTGTCCCTCCAAACACACGAGTGTTGAGTTACACAGAGAACAGAGAGGACTACAGAATATACTACTCTATGCGAGGAATCTCTGATTCTTAAAAGTTTTTGTGCGGACTATGATTGTAGACCTAAAGCAATGATGAGAGACAGAGAAAGTGCTAGACTCAGGTGCGACAGGTTTTCACTCTTCATTACTTTGATAGCCAGTTCACTTGGTTTATATACTTCAGTAAGCGGTCAGGTACTCAATCCGCCGTATTTCAACTTAGCTGAGGGAAGGAATGTATGTATTGTAGACAATGACAGTTAAATGCATAGAAAGTGTGTTTCATTAGTTGTGTCGACCACTAGATAAGTGCGACCGCGACTTGTGGTGAGAACGTACCCGAGCCCGAGCTATACTGCAAACTTGTCGGATCCAATTGGTTGGACAAACCGGACAACGTGCACATCAACCTCATTCAAGTAAACATTCTTTGTTTCATTGCCATTCATGTCCACTCATTCACCTCAACCCAACACTAGGGACAGGCATGCGACTACTGCGACCCGACCGATCCCAGTCGAAGTCATCCACCCCAGTATGCCATCGATGGCACAGAGCGCTGGTGGCAAAGTCCGCCACTTTCGCGGGGAACTAAATACAATGAAGTGAACCTCACCATTGACTTGGGACAGGTATGTAATCTTTATCTCTACTAATCAGAAGCAATTTTGAAGACTCAGTCAATCATTTATCTTCAAAATTATATAAATAATACTAGGGATGTGCAAGGGGGTACCTTGTAAACAATATACACAATGAGTTTTGACACTGTGCTAGATTCCTTCTCGACTTTTTTTCGCCCTGCGCACCGAAGACGCCTTTTCGGTAAAAATGAATTATTTTTGGTTAAATTTAACTCAAAATAAACCAAATAAAAGCTAAATGGCACTTAATTCAGCTAGACTAGGTCAAAATTCGGTCAAAATCGGCCATTTTCAAGGTCATCTCGACCATCATTTTACCCTTCCCTATACCCCTCTCAGCCTACCTTGCACATCCCTAAATACTATACTATACAGTAGTCTATAGACAGACGTTATATAAAGATGTAATATATTTATGGCTTTTAAAGAATTAACGTTAAAAAGTTCAACGAATCAAATGAGTTGAAAAAATTGTAGATTTAGTGAAGATGAGAGACTGAGAGTTAATTTGAGCGCTGTCTGAGTCCTCTCTCAAATGCATTATAATAGTAAGCATTTTGAGTCGAACTATACACTACTTAAAACATAAGTTTCTTATTATAGCGAAAGAGAGTGAGAAATACCATCCCTTCGAAGCTAACGATATGTTTATTTTAAATGCGATAAACATTTCAGTTCTTCCCAATCATTGCTCAAAACTTCAGCTGAATTCAAGACCTGAATGAAAATGAAGAGATTTTTCAAAATAATATCATATTTATGGCAAATATTGATAATTAATTTGATAGATATTTCATTTCAAAGCAGTCAATGTATTTGAAGGTCTTATTTGATACTAAGGGGCAGTTCTTCTATGAATTGACGGGATTTTGATTATAGGAACAAAAATAGTGTGAAATAGACGTTGAAATGCAGTAATTATTATCCGCTTTATGTAAGATATGATCTTAATGTCTAACTCTTATTAATATAATTAGTTTAATAATTGAACATTGAGTGCACAAATAGTGGAGGGGTAAACATTGAGTGGAAGACTATTTAACAGTGAGCTTGCTGAATAATACTGATAATATTTAGTTCCTATTAGGAAGTCTGCCTGAAACTAGTTATTCATAACATTTGATAAAAGATATGTATTTGTGATTAGAAGACAAAACTTTGCATACAAGTGAAGGCAGAGCACTGCAGGAGTAGTACTGTAGCCCTGTAGCCCTGTAGCTGGCACAATTTGTAGTACTGTAGGAGTATCAGGCACAATTTGTCGATTTAAATGTCAATTCATTCAATTTAAATAATTTGATCCGAATCCCTCAAAAAAGTGCGTTTGAAAATAATTTGTTCTTGCTTAAACTTAAAATTCCAAAGTCTTAATTTCACATGGATGAAATAAATGAAGGAAGTGACAATCCTAGAACATAGTAATGCATAGCTCAAGGATTCGGAATGACTTCCTAAGAGGTGAACAAACATTATCAGTAAAACCCCTCCTGAAGTAGTTATTTGGACTGATTGACCTGAATTGTCCTTGCTAACTACTGTATGAGTCCAAATGCCTTCTATTCAAATATATCAAACTTTTGAATAAAAAATGTTTTCGAATACAATTAGATTCATACCAATAGAAGATTTCCGATATTATAAAGTAACCATGTTCAAATCTCGCTCTCTTTATTAAGTACTGTAGATATTAAACAAATATAAGGTCTTCTTTGTGGTTTTATAGGGTTTAGGCCTACAACAATCGATTGCCAGGGTCTTATGAGCCGGCACATAATATCACCCTACGATCCAAAGCAGAGAACACTTTATTATATAATATATTCTATTGAATAACGAGTCAAATAATGTGCAAATCAATGAAACCTTGCATTAGTACTATCAGTGCATAGCTCAATACCCTGGGTAAATGTCAGAGACATAGATAGTTTTGACACAAGAAGGGATTAAGTAGTTAATTAAAAAAGTATATCCTGGTATATATTGAAGTTAATTTCAACAGGAATTCAACGTCGCCTATGTATTCATTAAGATGGGTAACGCTCCCCGACCTGGGGTTTGGACTTTAGAAAAGTCAAGAGATTATGGCAAGACATACACTTCCTGGCAGTATTTTGCCGACACTCCTGGCGATTGTGTCTATTACTTCGGTCACTCATCACTGGGTCCGATGATAAGAGACGATTCTGTCGTATGTGAGACCCGATTCTCGAAAGTGGTTCCCTTAGAAGGCGGAGAAGTATTGATTGAATGCAAAACTGTTGCGAATAGGGTTTAAATGTACTCTGGCTTTAGATAGCGGTCTCACTGCTCAATGGGAGGCCCAGTGCTGACAACTTTTCCATATCGGCAGCGCTTCAAGAGTGGAGTACAGCCACTAATATAAGACTTCGCTTATTGCGACCGAAAACAACTTTAGGACATCTCCTGTCTGTTGCCCGACAGGACCCGACTGTTACCCGAAGAGTAAGTCAACGATTGATTAGAGAATAAAATTCAAAACTAATAAACAAAATATTTTTAGTACTTCTATAGTATCAAAGACATAAACATCGGGGGCAGATGTGTGTGCAATGGACATGCGTCACAGTGCGACCAAATAGACCCGACTGATCCCTATAGAGTGTCCTGTAGTTGTCAACACAATACATGTGGCACTCAGTGCGAAAAGTGCTGTCAGGGCTTCAGACAACATGAGTGGAGACGCGCGACGATTAGCGATCACTACTCGTGCGAGAAATGCAATTGTTTTAATCACTCGGAGGAGTGCTATTACGACAAAGACATTGAAAGCAAGAAATTGAGTCTTGATATTAACGGCAAATACAAAGGGGGAGGCGTTTGCACTAACTGTATGCACAACACTGAAGGCATTAATTGCCACAAATGTAAGCCCGGATTCTATCGGCCCAGAAATAAACCTATAGATGCGCCCGATGTATGCCAGCCCTGTAAATGTGATTTACATTTTTCAACTGGTAATTGCACTGAAGGAACAGGACAGTGCGAATGCAAGAAAAATTTCCTGGCTCCTTTGTGCGACCGTTGCAGGTATGCTAAGTTCATATACAGATAATGACTGCTCGTATTTAATGAATATATTTTGATAAGAAATTCGTTATTTATTTGAAGCTATGGGTACTTCGGTTACCCCCAATGCAATGAATGCCATTGCTTTCCAAACGGCACCTATGGAAATGTGTGTGAACTGACAACTGGTTCCTGTCCTTGTCGTGAAGGTATAAAATCTGAGATAATTTGAAGGACTTCTCAATATTCAGGCTCATGTATTCAGGCTATACCGGGAAGTACTGCAAACAGTGCGCTGAAGGATATTTCGGATTTCCGACGTGTGAGCCATGCAATTGTCACCGAACCTATTCGGTCAACAACGTGTGCGACATCGAAACGGGTCAGTGTATGTGCTCTAACAGCTATGGCGGACGCAAATGTGACGAATGCGATGTCGGCTTCTTTGGTTACCCCCGCTGTGAGTTCTGCTCTTGTGATCCGATCGGCTCTACTGAGAAAGTTTGCGACAATCAGTCGGGCGTTTGCTTCTGCAAAGAAGGCTATGCGGGCGAGCGGTGCGACCGATGCGCTGAGAATTACTTCGGATTTCCCAACTGTACTAAATGTATGTGCGATGAGATCGGGTCATACGGTCAGGTATGCGACGCTTATGGCAAATGCGTTTGCAAACAAAATTTCGGTGGACTCAAGTGTGGCGACTGTTCGCCTGGTTTTTACAAATACCCGGAATGTCTTCCCTGTGCTTGTGATTATAGGGGCTCTAATGGAGTCTCTTGTGATTACTCCGGAAGATGTATATGTCAGGAGAGGTTCGAAGGTATGACCAAGAGTTGCAAACATTCTCTACAAAAATTTGATAAAATTAAAAGAATTGTTTGAAATGTATTTATATATTAAATGGATTGCAGGGGAAAAGTGCGACAAATGCAGAGAAGGCTATTATAACTTTCCGCGCTGTGAAGGTATGTCTCTTTCAAGTCATTCAATACTAATATTATAATTAAAAAATATTTTTATGAATAGAGTGTAACTGCAATCCCGCGGGTTTGGTCGCACAGTTCGGCGGCTGTGACAAAGTCCAAGAGGGAAAGTTATGTGAATGTAAGGATAGGGTGAAGGGTCGTATTTGCAATCAGTGCAAAGACTTGTATTGGAATTTGCAAATCAGTAATCCGTTTGGATGTGAAGAGTGTCAGTGCAACAGAAATGGAACCATTAGTGGAATCGGTTTATGTGACAGCAATTCCGGTCAATGCGATTGTAAGCTCAATGTGAAGGGAAGAGTATGTGATTCCTGCAAAGATGAGGCCTATGGCCTTACTTCTGGCAATCTATTCGGATGTGTCGATTGTAACTGCGATGTCGGCGGAGCCATACATTCGGTGTGCAATAAGACGACCGGCCAGTGCTTTTGCAAACCCAGAATAAGGGGTCAGCGATGCACAGAACCCATTGATATCACATATTTCCCGACTTTATATCAATATCAATACGAAGCCGAAGATTGGCGGAACCCGACCGGATCGCCGGCCAGATTCGGCTACGAAGAGGCAGTGTTTCCGGAATATTCGTGGAGGGGCTACGCCACCTTCACTGACCTCCAGAAAGAGATCATTACAAATATGACGATTCAAAAGCCAAGCATTTATAGAGTAATCATTCGTTACGTCAATCTGAACAGCGAACCCATTAACGCAGTCCTGACCTTCACTCCGGCCGAGTCCTTCGGAGAGACCCAACAAAGCAGTTCCACTCAATTCGAGCCGACCAGAGAACCAAAACTTTTGTATGTCGTTGGAAAGCCGGGTCTAATAATCGCTCCGTTACTCTTAAACCCAGGCCAATGGGAGGTCTCACTGAAAGTGGACAAAAATGACTTAATGGTCGACTATATAGTGCTCATACCTCAGGCCTACTTCGACCAAACCATACTCCAGGAACGGCTGAACGAGCCGTGCAGATTGAACAGACAGCACATGTGCCGACATTATACATATCCCGAATTACCCGAAGAGAGTTCTGTTATTAGGGGACAGTCAGGCTTTGTAGCTGACGGCGACGCTCGCACTAACACAAAAACTTTCAATGACGAGGATGTCCTGAAGAAACTGGACTACGAGGGCAGTATGGCTTTGATTGATAGCCAACAGCGCAGTGTCATTCTAGACCTGGCCATCAATAAACCCGGCGCCTATGCCCTTGTCATCAATTATCACAACCCGACCATCGATGACATTAAGCACAATGAGTCAGTTCAGGTGTTATTGGAAACGAAAGGCCCGACGGGGGAAGTTATCCAAACGACACCGGTCTCATTGGCTGACTGTCCGTATACTTTTGTTTGCCGTCAAATAGTGACCGACACAAGCGGTCAGATCTCGACCTATGATTTCGAATCCAATTTCGTTCAGTTGACACTTCGATTGCCCGAATCCGCACCGGAATCGTATGAATTGGGCATCGACTCAGTGGCTGCCATCCCATACCCTAACAATTGGTCGATCGATAATTTGATTCCCGGTTTTGTCTGCATTAAAAAGAACGGCCAATGCATTGAATCTGCATTTTCTGTTGTACCCGAAGCTAATAAAGTGAGTCATTATTAATATACGAATTCTTCTCATATTTGCAAACTTGTGCTCACATTTGCTCTTTTATGTGGGCACAAGTATGAGCTAGTATTGCATAATGAGCTAGTACAGTTTGCATAAATATTAATTCAATTCATATAATTTATAATTCATTTAAACGAAGATTGAGTTCGAAAGGGATCAGAACAAAGAGCGAGTGTCGGCGCGATTGCCTTTCGAAGTGAAAGAGTCGGTTCAGGAGTCAAGTCTTCCGCAACTCATTTATTTGGAAGAAAAAGAGCCAACGGTTGACATAAGAGGGACAGTACCTCGACGTGGCTTATATACATTTGTTCTGCATTACTTCCAACCGGAAAACCCGAGTTTCGGTTTAGAGGCCTCCATACAGAACGGGCAGTTTTACAACGGAATCGTGTCTATAGACCACTGTCCCAGCAGAACCGGCTGTCGGGCACCCATCAGACAGAGGGACACGAATGCAACCATATTCCAAGTGGACGACAGTTTTATGCTGACTCTGAAAACGCCCGAAAGAAAGAATATTTGGGTCGACTATATTCTGGCCGTTCCGGTCGACCATTACGATCCGGCTATTCTTGCAGTCAAAGGAGAGGACAAAACGTTTAATTTGTTGACTCAATGCGTGCAGAACTCATACTTCATAGATCCGGACGAAGCCAGCGGTTTGTCAGACAAGGATTTGATCCTTGAGTTAAAGATTAAAATTATTTGTTTTGTGTCCAGAGTTCTGTCGGTCAGCCATCTTCTCGATTACTGTGGACTTCAATGGAGCAGCCCTTCCGTGTCAGTGCAATACCGATGGCTCGTATGACTACAAATGCAAAGCATTCGGCGGTCAATGCAATTGTAAGCCTAATGTGATCGGAAGGACGTGTTCGCGCTGTAAGACAGGATTCTATGGTTTTCCTCAATGCAAGGCTTGCAACTGTCCCTCGACTGCGGTTTGCCATCAGGTGACCGGAGAGTGCATATGTCCGCGGTTTGTAGTCCTCGATAGCTTTTATTAGATTTTCATAAATCAGTTGAATTCATATTGAAATACATGTTCACTGACTCAGAGGTGTGACAGGAGATCAATGCAATCGATGCCTTCCATTGACTTTTGGTTTTGATCCGATCATTGGGTGCGTTGATTGCGGTTGTGAGCCCTATGGTGTGCAGAACCGAGATCTTCAGTGCGACGTCGATACGGGTCAATGCAATTGCAAACGCAATGTTGTCGGACGTAATTGCAATAAATGCAAACCAGGTTTATATCACGTGATTCAGTCATATATTATACGCAATGAAGTCAACGAAACTTTATAATTGAATAGGATTTTGGTCATACCCTCACTGCCAACTGTGTAGATGCGACTTAAGAGGAGCTACCGATGATATATGCGATCAGAGCAACTCCCGGTGCTTTTGCAAAGAGAATGTGGACGGGGACTATTGTGATCAGTGCAAACCAGACGCCTATTATTTGGAAGAAAGCAATGCCTTGGGCTGTACTAAATGCTTCTGTTTCGGCACAACTGACCGATGCACCAGTTCCTCACTGCGCACAGTCCAAATCCTAGCCATGGATGAGGGCTGGAAACTCGCAAACCTTTTGTTCACCGAAAAGCACATGAAAGTGCATGCGATCAGCGAAGAACACGTGCGGGTAGAGTACGACTCGGGAAGAGTGAAGAGCAAACAACCGGATCAGACACAGGACTCGAGCGTTAACTTCATATTATATTACTCTTTGCCCAAAGAATATTTGGGAAATCGGATCACATCTTACGGCGGAGTTCTTAAGTATAAACTCCACAATACGGTAGAGCAGAGCAACGCAGAGACCACTGGCATCGTTGCCGCGGATCTGGTCTTATCCGGGAATAACATGACTATAATTCACGAACACATAGAACAGCCGACAATTGAAGAGCCCTTTGTCTTCAGCGCAAAACTTACCGAAAGAGAGTTTAGACATTTGAATGGTCACGAAGTGAGTCGGGAGCAGATGATGATGGCCCTGGTCGGCTTGGAGGCTATTTACATCAGAGGAACGTACTTTCAACCCATTTCTGAGATATATTTGGACAATGTCTTACTCGATAAAGCAATCGAAGGCAGACGAGTGGCCGATGCGCCCCGAGCTCTGACAGTCGAACAATGTAACTGTCCTCCAAATTATAAGGGGACGTCTTGTGAGGTAAGCCCTAATAAATGATAAATTTCGAAGTCATAGTCTTTGAGTGTTGATCATATGTGAACAGGAATGTGCCTCGGGATATTATAGAGCGCCAACAGGTCCCTACCTGGGCTTCTGCCTGCCCTGCAACTGCAATGGGCACTCCAACGAATGCGATCCCGTGACCGGAAAGTGCTTTAACTGTCAGTTCAACACTGAAGGCGAACACTGCGAAAAGTGCATATCTGGCTATCACGGAGACGCCACTCGAGGCACGCCTTACGACTGTCTCATATGCGCCTGTCCTCTACCCATCACATCCAATAAGTACTGCAAACAGCCATACAGTCTATCTGTATATTTGTATATATTTCTTATGTCTTCTTGTCTTTAGTTTTGCCACCAGTTGTGAAGTATCACCGAATGGACTTGAGATCAGCTGTCAGTGCAAAGAAGGTAAGGAATGTCATCGGTTTTACTTAAGTTTCACTAATATTTGGGAAATGCATTTCCAACCAAAGGATATTACGGTACCCGATGTGATGTATGCGCTGCCGGACACTTCGGAAGACCAGAAGTGATTGGCAGCAGTTGTCAGACCTGTGACTGCAGTGGAAATATTGATTATACAAATGCGGGCAGTTGTGAGTCGACCACTGGTGAGTGCATTCAATGTCTGCACAACACTACCGGCAGAGCCTGTGAGCTGTGCTCTAATGGCTTCTATGGAGACGCCGTCCAAATGAAGAACTGCTCGCAATGTAGTTGTGATGAGTGCGGAACTGAGGTTTGCAACCATTTCAGTGGTGACTGTAGGTGTAAGTCAAATGTTGTCGGCACCCAATGTGACCGGTGCGCACTCAATCACTGGGGCTTCAAAACATGCCAGGGATGCAGACAATGCAACTGCCAATTAGGAGCAGTCGGAACGGAATGCGCTGACGAAACGGGTGAGTCATTGGTCAACATTAGGCCAACATTATTGGTATTAAAACAATTTGACTAAATTTTTCTTAAAAACTCAGGTCAGTGCCAGTGCAGACCCGGAGTGACAGGACAGACCTGTAACACTTGTGAGCCAGGATATTGGAAATACAGCCATTTTGGCTGCACCTGTATGTTGAGAACATGATATTTGTTTAGTGAAACCAATACTAATCAATGCTAACCCAATGTCTCAAAGCTTGCAATTGCGCCGAAAAGTATTCTTATGGAGCCGTTTGCGACCAATCGACTGGACAGTGTCAGTGCTTACCCGGAGTTGTTGGAGAAAAATGTGACAGTTGTCCACATCGATGGGTGTTTATCCCTAAAACAGGCTGTCGAGAGTGTGGTCCTTGTGTTCACGAACTATTGGATGACACTGATAATTTGAAACTACTGATAGACCCGCTCAGGGATGAAATGCAAGACACGTCGTCTTCAGTATTCGCTTATCGACGACTCAGTCACGTGAATAAGTCCTCCGAAAAGAACGAATTAATGGTAGAAGAGATGAAAAAGAATCCGAAGTCTATTGATTTGTTGCCACTGTTTGCGGGCGCAGAGAATCGAAGTCAAGAAAGCGATTCAATGCTAAGCAAAGTATGAGATTTGCATTTTATTATTCAATTGTTTATAATTTTCTTTTTCATTGGGTTTTGCCCTTTAGAGCGAATCCTCGCTCAAAGAGGTGGCAAAGATCTTAGTCGAGGCCACGGCTATGAGAGAGGACGCATCGATGTCCGACCAACTCATACGAGAAGCTATAGTGAAATCAAGTCTAGTGGTCGAAGATCTTAAGCAATTGGAAGAAGGCTTTCATTTAGCTTCAGCTCTGATCGGACAGAACATTGATAGAAAACTGGCTGAAGCGGACTGGATGTTGCAGGAGGTGAAGAATAGAAGCCTGGATCAGTCGACCAACAGTTCCAAACAAGAGTTAGACGAAGCCATTCTTCTATCCAAACGAGTGGATCAGTTCAAAGTGCCGGCCTTTGAGACCAAACAACAAATCAATGCAACCGTTAATACTGTCGTAAATCTGATAAAACTATTGTCGGAACTGATGAACAAAAGTCATGACTCACTCAGGACTATAGTAAATGCCGAAGAACTGAATACTCAGAGTTTGAATCGACAGTTCGATCAGGACATCAATACTCTTAAAGCTAATAACGAAGAAGTTTTGGCTTTAATTAGTAAAGCGAACGGGGTCATCGAAGAGATTAAGAAATCATTGACTTCGGCCGAGAATTCAATCGTTGACTTGTCTTCGATGGCCGTCAAACTGAACGGAGATATCATAAGGTTTAACGACTCTATGATTAGATCTCAAACTGAAGTCTCTCAGATCCGACCGGATCTGACTAAAGCCGTAACTCATGCCTCAGCTCTTAAACAACAGAGCGATGCCTTAGAGAAGCTGTTCGTCGACACCAGAAATAAAGCTAACGATCCATTAAGGGCTGCCACTGCGTACAAGTCTATTATCATTTCGTTGGGCAACGCGTCCCGAACTGTGGAAGAAGCGGTAAAATCGGCTCAAAAAGCGTCAACTGATTCGACATTCGAAGGCGTCGTTAGTATTCGGCAAAAGAGTTCTGATTTAGTGAATGAGTCGCAAAAATTGAACCGAAAAATAGGCACAGAATTAGAGAATCCTCTGAATAGAGCTATTATTGGGGTTAAGGATATCGAAAATCAACTCTTATTGTCGACAACTAATGTAACACTTATTTCGGATGAATTGAAGCGATTGTCGGAAATGAAAAATCTTCAGGAATTGGGAGCACAAACCTCATTGGCCGCAGACAAGGCCGACATAGCGGCCAAAAAGAGTAATGATAACATCGGGGTATTGGCCTCGAGCATCGAAGACATCGAGAAGAATGCGGACAAAGCACCCAAAGATTCTAATGAAGTGAACAGTGCTATGCGTCAGAGCCAGTCCTATTTGGATCACTTCTCCAATATATACCCGGATATCACCAAAACAGAAGCAGTGAAGACGAAGTATGAGAAACTCAAGACTCTGAGGGATGGCTACAAAGAGAAGATCAATCAATTGCAGTATAAGATCGATTTGGCCAAACATCAGGTCAACCGAATCCGATTGGGCGCCAACTTTAGTGCCGACTCTTACCTTCAGCTCAATAATCCAGAATCATTAGCAGAATCTGCAACTCATACCAAACTTTCGTTATTCTTCCGAACCTCAGAACGCAATGGTTTGTTAGCATATATTGGGAATCCGATCGCAATCTCACAGAAACAGAAACTCAAGCGACGATCGGAATCGACTGAAGACGAAGAGGAAGAACAAAGAGTGAGTTCGGCTAAAAAGGTACCGACTCTTGATTTCATGTCTTTGGAATTGCAATCCGGAAATGTTGTCCTGAACTGGGATTTGGGTACCGGAACCTCAACTACACTTCGAAACGGAAAGGATGTGAGCGACAACCGGTGGCATCAGGTCATTGTCGAGCGCATCGGCAAAGCAGTCAAATTAGTGGTCAGAAGTCAGGGCGAAGTGGACACAATAGCAGAGGGCATGACCCAGGGTCCGTCCAGTGTTTTCAATTTGGATGCACACAATTCAAGGATATTCATCGGCGGAATACCCGACAACGTTCAGGTGCAGAGTCCGGTTCAGTTCAAGAGATATAAGGGTCTCATCGAAGATGTTATGCTCGGAGAGAATCCGTTGGGTTTGTGGAACAAAAAAGAATCAGTAGGTGTGTCGGGCGCTAAGGAAAGGGATCAATTGGTCAATTTGGACTCTGCGCATGGCTTATACTTTGACGGAAGCGGTTATGCAATCCTATCCCGGGGTCGCCTCAATATGACTGCAGAGACGTATATTCGGCTACAATTCAAAACATTTGCAAAGGAAGGCCTTCTGTTCCTCATCGGCGACGAACGCAACTTCTTAGCTCTTGAGTTGAGGGACGGATTCGTGAGCTTTAAGTACGAGTTAGGAAGTGCTCCGTTTGTCCTAACCTCCAATGAGACGGTCAATGACGGCAAATGGCATTCAATTCTGGCCAATAGGTTCGAAAAAGAAGGGGCCATTTCGGTGGACACTCGGCTCTTAGCACATGGAGAAGCCATAGGTTTAAGCAGAGAATTGTCGACAACGGATGACATATACATCGGAGGCTTTCCTAATAACCACCACTACTTTGAAGTGACGAACGTTGACTTCGAGGGCTGTATTAAAGAACTATCGGTCGGAACGGAAACACAAAATCTGCAGAACCTTAAAGAAGTGCTGAGAGCAGTGCCCGGATGTCCGGCCACTACAGGTAGAACTGCGTCGTTTACTAATGAGTCGACGGGTTATATTGCCATAGAGTCTGACCTGAATCTCGACCGTAACGTTCAAATCACTCTGAATTTCAAAACACTTAATCCAAAGGGACTGTTGTTCTATGTGTCCAATACCGACCATTCCTCTCATTTAGCCATCTATATAGATGACGGAACACTTAGTCTTCGTGTTCATCCGGGCGGAACGATCCGCACTGAGCACCGGACGTATAATGATAAACAATGGCATTATATAACCGCGAGTTTCACTCCGGAAAGACTTAGATTAGACGTGGATGACATCAACTCATTCACCATTGAAACAACTGAGAAGAATGAGTTAACTTTGGGTGAGACCAAAACCATATACTTCGGCGGCGTTCCGCTAGAGATCTCTTCTCATCCGAACTTTGCGACTAACATCCCGACCACATTCGTTGGCTGTTTCGGCGACGCGACTGTCAATGAAAAGTTCCAGAATTTTGCGGACACTCCGCACAAACCGAACGCTTCTCTCATCAGTTGTCCACTGACTGACCACAAGAGTGCGGGCTTTGACAGCTCTGAAGAGATTAAGGCATTGACTGAGACAATGAAAATGACTGACAAACCGGCGATTGAGTCGACGTCGAGAGCGCCTATAATGACATTAAGACCAACAGCACAGCCACCACCGATAGGACAGTGCAAGCTATCTTCGATTCCTTCCAAAAATCTGATGCCTTCTCCTAATAATGAGCTTCGATTCGGAGACAGCCATTGGAGTCGATATGAATTCTCGATCTCACCCGAAGTGGCCACTGGTCTGAACGATGAAAGCGGGTTCCAAATCGAATTCAAAACCACTTACGAGGAAGGGGTCATATTCTACGTGACCTCAATCAACAGCATTGATTACGTGAGTCTGTACCTACTGGAGGGCAAAGTGCACTACGCCTGGGATTGCGGTTCTGGAAGAGCTATAATAGTGTCGAACCAGAACTATAGTGACGGCAATTGGCATAAAGTGACGTTCAGTCGGAAGGGACGGAACGGCATATTGAGGATCGACGACGGAAATGAGGAATATATGGGCTCATCCAATGGGATGACCAACTCTTTGAACGTCAAGTCCCCCATATTCATCGGTGGTATTCCCGAAGAGTTGAGCAAATCTGCAAAAAATAATTTGAGAGGAGTTGAGAAAATCGGTTCTTTGCCGTCATCTGTGGTCACCTCATTCCCAGGTTGTCTGCGAGAGCTGAGCGTTCACGGGAACAGATATGAGTTCGGTGTTCAAAGTGTTGGCTATAATGTGTCCGACTGTACAGCACAAGTAGAATCCGGTTCCTTTTTCCATTCTAACGGCGGACTCATTAGGCTTTACGATGAGTTCAGAGTCGGCTCACAGTTCTTCGTCAATCTGGAGATAAAGCCGAGAACACTGTCCGGCGTTCTATTGGCGGTCTTCGGCCAAACAGATTATCTGAGCATTTATTTAGATGACGGGAATCTGACTTTCGTTGTGGACAACGGGGCTGTAAGAGAAGAGACGAACAAATATTATAACAGATTTTAGTATTGCTTTGTTTCAATTGATTTTAGGGACCAATTAATGTGACATTCAGTCCGCGATCTAAGTATTACTTCTGTGACGGACAATGGCATTCAGTAGTGGCCAACAAGATCAATAATGTGGTCACTCTCACCATCGATAAGCAGAGCACCGAACCAGGGATGGGCATCGGGGGAGTCTCCTCTACTGATACTAAAGATCCGCTATTTATTGGTGGAGTTCCGGCCGAAGTGAGGCAATCGAAAGGACTGGTCGACAACTTTGTTGGGTGTCTACGCATACTAGAGATGAACAGTCGGCGCCATTCTCTAAACCAGGCCCGAGTCGAAGGACACGTTACCCTAAATACGTGCTCAACCCTATAGAGGAAATATAAACTTAACAAAAAATGTGTGAATTATTATAATCGATGAGAATTAGTCGAAAAAATGAGTTTATGACTGAGAATAATAAAAAGATTAAGAATATAACTGATTATCGATTAATTACTCTTTTATTCTCTATTATAATGACTAAAATTCAAGTGAAAGCCGAGTCTGTCTTCTCTCTAATGCGATGAAAAATTCTTTTATGGCGAGAGAGAGAGAGAGAGAGAGAGAGAGAGAGAGAGAGAGAGAGAGAGAGAGAGAGCACTTTCACTATTTGTATGTTTTTTGGATATACAGTAGTGAAGTGTATAATAAAATTTAATGAGCATTGATATCATTGATAGCATTGATGGCATGGATTCCATTGATTCGCCTCCGAAGTGAATAGCATTGAATGACATTATTTTTTTATATGAGTAGAAGAATAAGTGACTTCAAAATTCATAATAGGATAGTATGAACTTATTGTGTCGATTTTGATCCCTCGTCTCAGCCAACAGTGGCAACTGTGCTTTTATGCTCTTCTCTATATTCATCTTTGATATATTATAGTTTGAAAGGAGTAATAGATAATATGCAGCACTGGTAGTAGCACTGGTATACATAACATAACATTGTGTGCTATATATTCTGTATATTCTCTATTACTTTATAGGATTTTCTGCATTTGTTCGCTTCAATGAACGCCATTGAAAGCAATATATGTGAATGTGATTGAATGTGCTTGAATGTGATGAGCATTTTATCAGTTCTATTCAAAGATTCCATTGTTATCCACTCATGCGGTTAAATTAGACCTTAATAGAGGGTCACAAAGGCCAATAAATGTGACACTGCTCACTTTATTCCCCTTATGTGCCGCCGCTCTTCAAAGAGTCCATTCCTTATCACTCTATTCGATGCTTTGTTTTTCTTTACATTATATTAATAAAACTTTAATTTAATTATCACTTAAAGCAAAATTAAATTACATTTCTTTTCATAATATATCATAATTTTCTCAATCAATGTCTTAATTAATATATTTAGTGAAACTCATTGCTATAATATCATCACTAATTCCACTCTTCCTATACTTATATACTTATAGAGTATAACTGATTGCTAGTTAAACAATTGCACACGAATTTCCTGCTCTTAAGAGTCACTCATACAGTAATATCAATATTAATATTCGTAACATTCAGTAACTACACTACAATGCAGTACCCATGCAGTGCTGTCAATAAAAGGCTTATTACAGCAATTGGTTCTCATTTTTGGGTAGACTATAAAACCTCAAAGTATTCGTTCAATTAATTGATTTGTGGCTTATTTTACAGTTATTTTGTATGAATTACTTCAAATGCTTTCAAAACGGGGCAAGTAATTTCAAAGTGGTTTCAAAGCGAATGATTGCACCAGGGTGGTCACAATAAAGTCTATTTAAGTATCGTCAGTATATTGTTCTTTAAGGACTGTTTGCAGTAAAATATTTCTAACGACATATTGAACATCAAATTGGTTTACATTGAGATTAAAGTTCAGTGGAATTGCATTCCATATAATCGCCGAAACTTTAATTCTTTAAAGATTTTTGTTGTGATGTATGGAATAGTCTTTCAAACCAATGAGAGACTTGAGATGAACGCAACTGCCCTTAGATGAGTGAGAGGAAAGTGAGCTGAGAGTAGAGCAAAGGGATCACAGCAACAGTTATGATCCACTTCTGTATAGAGTAAAACTTTGCGCCAAATAGTCTTAATTAACACAAATTCGATACTATATGACCACAAACTCCACAAACTTTGTTGTTCTGCACTATTATGTGATCCGTTTGTTAATTGAATTATTGTTTCATTTGAATAATGAGTGAGAATTATGCCATGAATTCAAACGATGCGATTCATTGCAATCAAAACCCGAACCCAAATGTCGTTAATTCCAATTCCTCTTCACAATTGAATCTGTCAACAATTGATAATAAGATGGCATCCTTTCCACAGTCCATATCCGCTCCAGTGGTCAATATTTCGCTCAACAATAGTGCAAAAAATTTGCAAAACATTGGAATTGTGCGGTCCGGACAACGATTAGGACAGACTGTTATCCCAGAGTCAGATCGCGAGACTTGGAATAAAAAAGTGGATTTCTTACTCTCTGTGATCGGATTCGCTGTCGATCTCTCTAATGGTAATCAGTATTCGCTATATTCTGCTTAAAAATAATCTAATTGTGTATTGCATTCAAAGTTTGGCGATTCCCATACCTGTGCTTCAAGAATGGCGGCGGTAAGTGCCTTTGTCAGTCACTCAATGGGCTGGCTTACAGTATTATCATTTGAACAAGGGCATTTTACACTCACAATTGAAGTAGGGACTTTTTGATTGGCTCAAATTACTCCTAATAACGATTGAAATCAAACTAAGCTTAGGTTCTGATGTGCGCTCTATTTGGGTACAAATGGGGTTAAAAATGGGCTGGTTTTCAATGAAATATTCAATACTTTTGAATCTTATATTCAGGATTGATACTGTGTAGTCCAGTGGTCGAGTGGTTAGCATTAACCACACTTTGGGATAAGGTATTTGACTCTGGGCACTGATTTATTTTTCATTTTTTTAATCAAGATAATTTTTTACAAATTCAATGAATAGTTAATTATATCAGAATTATGTTTGATTTCTATCCCCTTTAGGAGTAATTTGAGCCAGGCAAAACTAACTTTTTCAATCAAGAAAGCCCCCTCCTTCAATTGTCAGTACTTAGGGCCCTGACAAATAAGTGCATTGGTATAATATGTGTGCAATTCTATTGAGAGATCAGAGATTGTGACCCGGAACTTATTACTCGCGGCTTCACACATAGGTATGGCTCGCGATATACAGTACCAGTTCCTGACAGTATAAGCGCACTACGAGTCGCCTATTAAGCCGACACTTGACTCACTCTTATGATCTGAGTCAGCCTTTTTAACTCCGTTTCCGAAGGAAAAAGGAGTATATAGTTTCTTCATGAAATCCACGTTTATTTTGGGGGTCATTAAAATGATTTCCAAGATATATGTGAAATATCCCATTCGTTCAATTAATTTAAGATATACACATTGAAGGGTTTTGAATTCAAGTGTTTTAGTGTAAACATGTTTAGTGATACCGTATTCCAGCGCATATTTCTGCATGCCGTTCTAAAGAGAATTGAGCAAGATGAAGCAATTGAGCAGTATAAATTCGAGTTATACTGGCATGCAGGTCTAAATTAGTATATAAGCATGTTTTAAAGACAGACTTTTCCATATAATATTTTTTTGATTAAGTATTTAAGCTCAGAGACAAATTAAACAAAGACTTAATCTTAAATTTGTGATTAAATTATAGTTATTTTAATCTCTACTAACAATTAGACATAAGACAATTACAAGCAATCAGATTCCTGAACCTTCTGGAATAACAGATGATGAAGGCTAAGAAGACATTGAATCTGATAATTAATAATTAAACAAACAATACATCAAATATTTATAAAATTTACATTAAATTTATTTTAATTTTTCTTGAATCCACTTTACACCGGCATGCCGAAGCGAGCAAAAACTAGCAAAATTTTGCACATTTCACTTTTACCGGCAAGCTGCTCTATGCGTGGGACTACGGTAACGCATTCGACCCCTTATTACTAACTAAACGCAAAACAGGCATAACTTTTTAAGCGATTCATATTTTTTAAAAATCCATACAAAATATATAGTAATTTATTGCCAAAAGTTTTCAAAAAAGAGCGTCCAATAGCTCGCTGTTAGAGCGCACGACTTTAAGCTGGAGTTCGAGCCCTTGCCCTGTGGTTCAAGATTTGGTGGTTACGATTAGTCCGTCACCTGTCCTGTAAAGTCTCAGACGCGTCTTGCATAACCCTCCCAGTAGTGGCAGAGGCTCGATAGTGGTAGTGTGTCCCCGAAAGGATGTGCGCGAAAATGTATTTTCAGAACCAAAATTATATTTGAGCCTTGGTTATAAGATTTGCTGATCAGCTAAAAGATTGGTTCAAACTTCAAATTTATGTTTAATTAACCAAAAATTCAGGTTTTATTTCCTTTATTTCTTTCTCCAGTTTTTTCTTGAACTCAAATAATTAAATAAAACTTTTGCCGAAACACTAATTGAAGTCTTTGGCAAAAATATTTATAATGAATGAGTTGTCATCAGCAGAATGTTATGCTAATGGCATCTCTCTCTCTCTCTCTCTCTCTCTCTCTCTCCCATCTCTCTCTCCCATCTCTCTCTCCCATCTCTCTCTCCCATCTCTATTGCCTTTCGTTGTGATTACACCTAATTTGATATAACAGTATATAATGGCATACAATCATCGAAAGTGCATTGAATGCACTGTTGGTGTCATTCTCTAAATTCTTACATTTGTCTAATCTTTCTCTTTTTTAGGAGCGTTTCTGATACCATACCTGATTATGTTAGCCGTCGGAGGAATTCCGTTATTCTTCATGGAATTGGCTTTAGGCCAATTTCACCGCAAGGGTGCAATCACTTGTTGGGGCAGAATTGTACCACTTTTTAAAGGTAGGAATCGGTAGATAAATATGCACTAATCGTCGCTTACACTGAACTACTCTATAAACTATAGATCGGCACTTTGCTTCGTTAGGTGTGCGAGCACACCTAAGCATATTGCAGCAACTTATTGGCTGAGGTACCATAGATCAAATGATTGATAGGATAAATAAGGCTTGTTAGTGTTGCCCAAGATACACCACGTGGCCTTGTAGTGGCCTCAGACCATTTTTTTAGTGAGTTTGGCCGAAACCCTTATCTCATATTTAACGTCTAAGAGTTTCAGACGAGTTAATTATTATTTCGTTTGATATGTGCGTTTATTCATAGCCAATACCTCAATATCAGCAGTAGAGTATGTGCAAATTTGATGGGCGTGGCTTAAAACGTTCTAATGGGCGTGTCCGAAATTAATGGGAGTGGACAAGGGTGTAAGAGGCTATTTTGTCGTGCTCTTTAAGCTAATAAAGATTATATGAGTATGCCCAATGATAACATTGATACATACAATTATTTCTTCGAAATTAGCCTATTTTAATGACTTTTAGTAATCAAACTTCTAAATTTCAAACGATACGATATTTTGAACATCATATTCGAAATCAGCATGCTTGAATTAGCAGGAATCAATGTGTATATGTCCAGGAAAATGATTCTGAAATTCTCGACTTTGACGCCCTCTGGCGCCCTCCATGATTGAGTTCCGGGTTTTTCCTTCTGCTATTATGGTCCTTAGGGTCACTACTATCGATCGCACCCATTTTCAAACAAAAAATGTCCTTGATACTAAATCTTGGGTCACAATGTCCTTTCTAGCTTACGCTGCAATATTATACATTTTTCATTTGTGCCGATCTATAGTCTAGTATTTATTTTTTGATTCCTATATGAAAACAATATTTCAAAATGAGATCACCCACACAGTCTACAACTTCACATTTTTTAAATGGCTTTCCTTAATATCGCCAGGAGAATCCTTGAGCCCCATAAGCCTGGCCTAAGTTTGCCTGTATTGCACTCAAATTAACCAGAGCACAATTCGATTAAAAGTATTAAAATAAGACTTTTATTAAGATTTTAATCGAAAGACAATTGAGTTTGAGTTCAATTATTATTATTATTATTATTATTGACAGAATATAATAGCTTTAGAATGAATCCAATTATTGGTGATCTCTAATCAGTGAGTCTGGTTGATGCTGAAGGTCACTTTGTAGTCTACTCTACAAACCTATGCAACTATAGCACAGTTACTGTACATTACTGTGCATTTCATGCTCTCCTCTAAAGCCAGTCCTCAATAGAGTATCGATCGATCGAAAGGTTAATTAATATTAAAAGTTATAAAAGATTTGAATATAAAGTGAATAAAGATTTCAAATATAATCAACTGATTTGAGTCCAACCGAAGACCCAAACGATGTCTCGCTTTGATTGCGTCGAAAGCGCGCCTCCGATAGAGATATTCGCTCTCAGGTATGGTATGGACAGGCAGTCACTCAGACATGCAGTCATTCAAGTCATTGATTTCGTATAAGAATCTGACTTTACGTTACCGTAGATTAGCTCAGATTTGGATTAGTATTAAAATCTGATTAAAAATAAATTAAGTTTAGATTTGTTTTGAATTTGAATCGGATTTACAATCAATTGATTTGTTGTTTGATTCGCAGCAAAGCCTACAAAGAGGACACTTTCGCTCAGAAGGTCGACCTCGGGATTGGAGGTATGTATTATATGAGACCAACTCATCCATTAGTATATCTGATCCGAATTCATGGCACCGATAGCTTACAGAACCAATGAGGGAAAGCCTTGGGTTTTGCCGGTCGTACGGAAGGCAGAGCTCGAGATCGCCAGCGATGAGAGTCTGAATCACGAATACTTGGGCCAACTCGGGGACCCACTGTTCTCCGAGTCGGCCACGAAAATGCTTTTGGGGCCCAACAACAAAGTGATGGCTGAGAACAGGGTTTGCATTGGATTTTGAGAATTGATTGGAACTGAGTTTGTAATGACTTGTCTTAACCCCATATGAAGGCATTCGGCATCCAATGCCTGTCAGGTACGGGTGCGCTCAGAATTGGCGCAGACTTTCTCCGACGAAATGCTGGCTTCAGAATAGTCTATATATCTCAGCCGACGTGGCGTAAGGACCGGACGGAAAGACATTGTTTGCGATTCAATATTAAATACCTATTTCTTAACCCAAAGCCAATCACAGACTGCTCTTCATTCACGCGGGCTTTGATGAGGTCCGGACCTATCGGTATTGGGACGCAGCCAACCGACAGCTAGACTTCGATGGACTCATTGAAGACTTGCGTAATGCACCCGAAGACTCGGTAGTTGTTCTTCACGCCTGTGCTCACAATCCAACCGGAATCGATCCGACGCCCGAGCAGTGGAAAGCCATCGCAGATGTCGTCGAAGAGAGAAAATTGTTTCCGTTCTTCGACTGCGCGTACCAGGGATTCGCTTCGGGAGACCTGGAACGGGATAGCAGTAGTTTACGCTATTTCGTCGACAGAGGATTTGAAACCCTTTGCGCCCAATCTTTTGCGAAGAACTTCGGTCTCTATAGTGAGTAATGGTTTGACCGGCAAAAGGACTGACACTTTGTCCGAAAGCTATGCATAACTGTTGACAACAATTGAGAAACAATTCAATCATTTATTATAAATATCTTTCAGACGAACGCATCGGTAACTTAACGGTTGTATTGAAAGATCCGTCGCCTACAGTGAACGTGAGGGGACAGATCACGCTCTTGGTTAGGGGTAATTACTCGAACCCTCCTGTGCACGGCGCCAGAATCGTATCAAAAGTACTAAATGATCCGAATCTATGTCAGGAATGGTATACAATATAACTCGAATCAGATTTCGAAGAATTCTTAATCAATAATGAATTGAATTTCAGGAAAGAGTGCATAAAATCGATGTCAACTCGTATTCTAGACATGAGAAGAGCTCTGCGCGAGAACATTGAAAAGTTGGCAACTCCTGGGAAATGGAGTCACATTACCGAACAGATCGGAATGTTTTCCTACACTGGACTCAATCCGAAACAAATCGAGCATTTGGTACAACAATATCACATATATTTGCCAAAAGACGGGCGAATCAGTCTGAGCGGAATCAACACCAATAATGTCGAATATGTGGCCAAAGCTATCAATGAGGCCGTAACCCAATTCCCTTTAATCAGGTCAATTGGAACTTCCGATAGAATGTTGTGTTTGAAATAGAGTTCAATCAATCGGTTATCAAATTATCAAATAATTTAGTTTTTATTAATTATAGAAAATATTATATAATTATTGTTTAGAAATAAAATTCATTAAATGTTACGAACAATGAGTCTATGAGTTCATGAATTACTCTATTATTTAATAAACATTTAAACTATAGTTCAATAAATAGAGTCTACAGAGCATTATCGGTGTAAAGTGAAAGGACTTTGCTGGGTCAAATTCAATTGATAGATTATTTTTTTAATGTAAAAGATTTTATAATAAGAAAGCCATATCTCTTGTCTACCAAACGACACCGGTATTTCCAGAAAATCAATGCGCTTTTAATTGTGGTCATCGATTGTTC
>JAQIWA010000432.1:0-32274 GCA_034693305.1 Eueremaeus valkanovi | reverse complement strand
AATCATCTTTTTTAATGTTGAAAACTATTATGATATCAGTGCGAGACATGTTTTCATTATTCAACTGTGCAATGAATATTCGAATTCGAAATAAAATCTTTAATTTTTTTGAATATTTTCACTACCTAAACTTCAAGGTAAATTAACTGCCTGCATTTCAGCAGATATGCAGTGTCTCCGAAAGTGAGGGTTCCTGTTGATTTTATCAATTTTCACATAGATGTGGGCGTTAAGGCACCATGATGAATTTATAAAAACCACTTTTTATAGAAATGTTATTTTATTTGAGTTCAAAAAATATTTTATTAACATAACAATATTGATGCAAGAGCATGTAGCAAAATATACTTTTCCCTGGTAAAATTAGGTGAATTTATTTGTGTTAACTGTAATTTAAATTCAAAATAAGGATAAAATTATTCCACAAAATATAAGTAAAACTTTTGGGGAAATTACTTACAAAAATTTTGTTTGAATATTTAAGTTATATATAAGGACAATTTAGAAATATTAATCAAACAAAGATAAAATTTTAATCGTGTCAATTTTTTTCATTTCAGTACTTACTTAGAAATGCTTAAAACTATTGATAAACAATAAATTCAAGAAGTTAGATTCAATTTTTTTTGTTCTTGATTATTCTGTAGTATTTTGATTGGTTAAAAATGTTTATTAAATATTTGTTCTTGGTTGAACATATTTTGATGTAAACTAGTAAACTCATTCAATATAGTAGTTATTTGATAACGTAACATCAGCTTATAAGATACAGCATACTAGAAGAAGCTGTAACTTAATTCCTAATTTTAAATAAATTAAAACAAAGCAATAAATTGATTAATTATTGGATAACTTGGATAAAATAATGCATCAGCTCATTTTGAATTTTATCAAATTTAAATAATTCCCAGGTTTATTTAATAAAATAACTCAGAAATTCCTTAATCCAAAAATAATCCGTTATTTTTGTGGACAAATTTTAACTTTATTTTAAAATGCTACAGTTTATCGAAATATTTATCAATCCAATACAATATTACTTTATATTCACATTTTGAAATTCACCTGTACATTAATTTTTAAATAATTCAAAAATGTAAAAATTATATATTTTTTGCTTTAATTTAATTTATCATATTTACAGTTAAATTTGCAAACATCCATAACAAATGAATTTTGAAAATTTTATTTTCATTGTTGTCACAAGCAATTAATTTGGAATGTGACAAATAATTTATGTACATGATACAATTTAATGCTATAAACTTAAATCAGAAAAGATAGCACATTATTTCATCTAACTGAAAATAGACAGAAACATTACCAACCCCAATTAATCTTGCAAATAAATAATCTAGCTACAACTGTGATCTATGACAAAGGATAATTTGTGTAAACAAGCAACTTTTTCTTTGACATACACAACTCTAAAATGAATGCTAAAAACATGTTATTTTAATTTATTTTATTTAATCGACTGCTCAAACGTTTCATCCGCACAAATACTTATCTTGATACTGTTATCATTGAAATATTTTTGCATTCGGTGGTTACCGCTGTCAAATTGAAAAATTTAATTTTAATCAACAAAATTTCCATCAAGTTTTTGCTTCCCAAGATAGATATTTAAAGATAATGATCATGTACAATTAATTGTAATTCAATTTATTTACAGTTCAAATTAAAATTTCTATACATAAAACCCATTCATTTCTATTGTAAATAATATTTGTTTTACTAGGGGCTTAGTGAAATTTGTCAGTAATGTAAAATTAAGTATAATCTTGCATGATATAGTAAATTAAATATATTCTAGTACAAAAATTAAAATTTTTTTTATCTAAAGTATTCCAATATACAATGTATTTCTCCTTTGACAACTTTTATCTTTATTTTAGTTTATGTTGCAGTTAAACAACGTTGCAGTTGCAGCGATTATTAAAATATATCAGGCACAAATATTTTAAATTATTATTAAACTATCAATTAATTTGGAAGAGTGAAAATAATTCAAGAATTGTACATGATACAATTTATAATTATAAAATTACTTAACACATCTAGTTTCCTGGAAAAATAGAGACCATGATAATTTTAAAATAAATACTGTAGATACAGATGTGAACTTTTGGCACAAGATAGTATTTGTAGACAAGCAACATTTTCATAAACATAATCCAAAAGTATATTTACTTTTAAAATGAATGCTAATTTGGTTAAGTTTCATTATTTGTTCTAGTAAGGATATAATTGATTTGAAAACTACTATATTCGCCATGATGTACAGGCTCATAATTTAATATCACAGTAAACCAGGGTAAAGTTATAATTTTCAATCCCTCATCACTCATCAAGATTCTCTGCTTCAATCATCGATTCATACAACAGGTTCATTTATCCAGATCATTATACAATTTGTTAGAACATGGAAATGCAATTCTCAATTGTTCCTGTTTTCTTTTTTCCCGCAAACATCGATTCTGTTTGACATCAGTCAAAGACATCACTTGTTTTGTTATTTTTTCATTACATCTTTAATTGTGATTAACAATAGTTTTAAACATTTCTATGGATGTACTGAAATAAAAAATTAAACGTTTAAATTATTATCTTTGCATTAATAATATTTATAAAATGACCAACTTAAATTTGAAAATAAATTCTCATTATCATTTTAACCAGAGATTTTGCTTATTTTTTGTGGAATAAATTAATTTTTTTTAATTTAAGTTACAGTTAATAAAAAGTAAATTCAACAAATTTTGCATATCTAGGAATGTACTGAAAAGAATAATTTTAATTTTTTCTATTTAATCTTGGTCTAAAAATATTTTTATAATATTCATGTGTTTAAATATTTAAATATACAGAAATAGACAAAATATTTTAATGAGTGCTTTTTGTCCGCATATTTTACTTATTTTTTGTGGAATTATTTGGGGCTACCTAAAAAGCAATCACTTTTTGGGCATCACTTTTTTGGGCATCACTTTTTGAATATGAATTTGTAGCCGTCGATGACCTCTCTAAGATTAAAATCCTGGACTTCCAGGGAAATCGATGTCCAGAAAAGTGATGTCCATCGAGAAAAGTGATGTCCGATAAAGTGATGTCCAGAAAAGTGATGTCCAAAAAAGTGATGCCCAAAAAAGTGATGCCCAAAAAGTGATTGCTTTTTAGGTAGCCCCTGATCCGCGCCATCATTTATTCTACTGTTTCAAGCGCTAAGAATGATATTTAGCTGGGGGGTGGTAGGGTGATACAATATACAGAATTTATAATCACCATTTCTAAAGAAATAGGTGATAAATACTTCAATAATATCGATTTGTTCTTGGAAATTTTATAATAGATTTGTGGAACCAAAACTCCTGTAGTTTTAATTTCGATTTTTCGAATCAATTACAAGAAATAGATATTTACGTGTTAAATGCAAAACAAGTTTTTTATATAAATTAAAGAACTTTTCTTTGAAAAAATATTTTTTAATTATAGAAACTGTAATATAATATTTGAAAATTTTCTATTCATGCTTGAACATTTGTAAATTAATATTTTGGATGCAAGAAACATCAAGGAATTTTTTTAAACAAATTTAAAGTTCAATTATATAAGTCTTTAAATTCCTTACAAGGTCAATTAAGTAAATTTGTAATATTTAATATGTTTTTGAAATTTAAATAAACCAGTTTTCATAAAGTTCAAATAAAGAGATCATGGTAATTTTTGATATGTATCAGATACTTCATTGAACGGAAGAAATAGAGGAATCTCCGAAAATTCACATTAAATATTTTCACAATTATATTATTTCACCGAGGTTGTGATCCTTAAAATTTGGGCCAGTGTTAAAGTATATGACTAATTTCACCTGTCTATATTTTCACTTTCACACTAGTTTAGAGCAACAATACATACAATTATAATTGTAGTCAAATTAAATAATTTCACATTTGAACCTCTGATTTGGAACAATCGCTGAAATGTGAAATTTTTTTCTTTTAATCAAGTTATTTTGAATTTTTGAATTAACTAATATGAAATTATGCTTCAAGTTATAAAATTGGAGTTAATTATAAACATTTATCGGATAAACCAAGTTTAAACTATATTCTTGACATTCGTTTATCTTCAAATGTTCCCATTGGGTTGGAAATTATACAAATCTGCCATTTTGTTTTCTATATTTTCACATTCACTGACTTTACCAAATAATACGGTGCCAAAATGAGAATTTATTGAGATGTATAGATAAAGTGAATTAAGACTAAAAATAACAAAAAATACAATGTAAGTACAGATAAAGAGCTAAAAAATAGTCCAAATAATATAATATATTTTTGTTGCTATGAATAAAAGACAAACTAAGCTTATGATACAGTTTGTTAATGTAGAACATGCAAGGGTGTATAGAGGGGACAAAAATACATATCGGGTTAATAAGCAGATTTTATTTGGAAAAATTTCATCAAAATTTTAATATGAACTAGTAGTATTAATATAGCTGATCTGGCAATTTGTACTTTTTGTTTCCCTCCCTGGCCAGATACATAATTGCCAAATCCGTCGGTTCCATTGCCATTATCTGGAAAACACATGGGATTTTTGATGCACTTCTTCGAACATCGGTTTATTCATGATACGTAACCTTCAGTTCCTCATTGGTCTGTATGTACGGCTCGTTTATTATTAGAAGTAATTGTACCAATTGAGTACAGCATGGAGCAATTTTTTTGATTTGGGTTTTCTCCATATCAGGAGGGTATAGAACATTGAAAAGTAGAATAGGAATGTCTGATAAAGTGACCCCCTAAAACGACTCCTTGGGGGTCAAAACATCCCTTGAATGTAAAAATTTCAAATGCTCATATCTTTTGAACGGGTTAAGATACAGATTTGATATAGGGCTCATTGGATGCAGCATTAAAAGTTGGTCGAGTGTTATTCAGAAGAATTTTATGTATCCTCTAAGACACGCCCACAAATGGCAAAAAACTAAGTTTTAAAAATGGTCTTGAAAATGAGCTAATGTAAAATTGGCCAAGAAAAGTTTGCATCTTAACCCTTTAGACCTGGAGCATATAGAACACCCGAAAGTAGATATAGGAGGCGTGAACCAATTTATGATTGAAACACTCCTAAGGGGTGTCTAGAGGGCGCCAAATGTCAAAATTTGAAAACTGCATATCACCTCACTGGGATGTCGTAGAAAGTCAATTGTGGGCTAAAACGACTCCTACGAGGGTCCCCTATCTATTTGTAGAAATTACTTCTGCGTCGCCTCTTGTTATATAATAATAATAATGTGTTTATAGAATAGTATTTGTTTGACTCCGAACTTATATATCTGTCATCAATCATAAAATCAATGCTTAATTACTGTATGAAAAATCAATAAATTTCATCGATTATCACAAGTACTGCAATAAAGTGCACAAATAGAGTGCAATGACTGACACTTACAAAGAATATTCGGTGCGAAAGAATATTCTGCTTATTAATTGTTATGATGTATATTAGAGAGCACTGCCTGTAAATTGAATCCACACAGTATTCATATCGACTTCCAATATGTACACAAATTGACCTATGCTGATAATAAAATGTAAAAAGGTAAAACAAGCAAAAATATCTTTACAATTAACCTAGATTACTGCGAATATTAAGAATGAAGCTCAATATTTGAAAGGTGAATCGTAAAAGGCGCATGATCAAAATAATAATTTAATCCGGATTAAATTCAAAATTGCTTATTTAATAGAGATGTTAGAAAAAAGCACACTTTATATTCGTAACGTTATTTGTGAGCAATGTTTACAAAACAATTCACTGCTAGAAATTTACTATCTATTTAAAAAACATAACAAAACAAACAAAAAAAAATGATTGAAAACTATTTAAACAATTAATTAATTAAACAATAATTAAAATAATAATAATATTAATGAATAAAATGTCACAAAAACTAATTGAAACAAAAGTTTACTTAATTTTCAGCTATAATACAAATGATGTCTAATTGGGAGTCCGGTTAAGACGAAGTGCAGACGAGATGCCAATGCATTCAAACGGATCGCCGAAACAACGACTAAAACAAATGAAATTAATTTATTTGATTGCAGTCTTAATCGTATTTCTGTTGCTTTTCGTCACTATTTGTTCCCATTATTACTTGAATTCAATCAATTCGTTACCAAATTTTGATTCAATACTGAATCAGAAGAATCGGAACTCAGATCAGGAACAGACAGACTCAGGAACTGATGACTTCTTGTACGACAGGACTCAGAAGAATGGCTTCAAAGTCGAAGACAATATTTCGCTTCAATACAAATGTTAATTCAGCTTAAGCTTAATTTTTTGGCTTTTTTTTTGTTTTAATATTTTTTTTTGTTTTTATTAATTATTTTTTTTCTTATGTTTTTTTACAGCAAATGATTTGGAAAACAGAGTCAAAGAATTGCTTTCGATTCGGTCGTCCGTTCGGAACGAATTAAGACAATTGGAGTCCAGAAGAAGGGATTTACTGCAAGAGATATCCGAATACAATAACAAATTGGATTCAATTAAAGCACAATTGAGTAAAAAGTCGACTGAATTGGAGAGAATTCACGTATCGTTAGAGCAGTCAAGATATGCACAGAAAGAAGTTGAGCTCAAATCCAATGCACTGTTGGCGCCACCGCTTCAGCTCTTGCCGTCGTTACCGCAAACTAATGGTATTTAATCTTATTAGCCATCAGCACAGGGATGTGCAATGGGGTGTATAGCAATGATCCCTGAGTTTTGGGGCCTGTGTTAGACCCTCTTAAGGCTCAATTTGGTCGATATTCGGCCAAAATCGACATTTTTCGACATTAAACAAGATTTTAGCGGCCATTGTGACTGTTATCTTGTCCGCCCATTTACCCCTCACTATACCCCCCGTCCCGGCCGATCCTGCACTGTATGATAGCCAAAGACTTATTCTTTAACATAATTTTGCTTTTATTTCTATTTTTGCTGATTTTCTATTCGTCTTCTGTTTGTGTAGACCTGAGCGCCAGTGATGACATTAAACTGATGTCGAATTCAAACCGGAATTCCTATGCTTTGTGTCGAATGCATAACTGTTTCGATTACTCTCGTTGTTCGCTATTCTCTTCATTCCTCCTCTACTTCTATCATCCGGAAGACGAGGACACGGATGACACGCAAGACATGAAATTTGTTAACCATATGCAGCGAATGCGGTCACAGATATTGGACTCATTCAATGGCAATATTCACGTAACCTTTGACCCGACCATAGCCTGCATTTATGTTGTTATTCTGTTTAATAATAACAACAAATACGAGACAAAAGACTATTTAAATAATTATTTACATTCACTCCCCTATTGGGCCGGTATTGACATTACATTAGTTTAACAATTAGTTTAAATTTGATTTTAATTGTGTTTTTTTTTTGCTTATTATTCAGGCGATGGACGCAATCATCTAATTATAAATATGATTCCGAACATTGATCTGCAGTCAATAAATGACTTGGATTTGAAAAAATCGATTTTAGTTCAGACAAACTTCAGAATAAATGAGTTCAGGAATGGATTTGATATTATTTTACCTCAAATTCAGCTTAAATTCATAGACAGTGAAAGTGAAGACCAAAGTGCAGTCCCTTTATGTCCGGCCAGACGTAAATATTTGGTGACATTCTTGGGACCAATTGATGTGAATAATAGTGTCCAGAATATGATTAAGTCGTCGTTACAGTCGTTGACGACTCAGGTATCCAATAATAACGAACTGCTCTTTGACTTTGTTTGCGACCAAAAGACGAAGCGTTTGTGCGATAATCAGACTTTGGTTTTAAAACAATCGACTTTTGCACTGATTTTGCCCCCAATTGATAGCGAAGTGATATTCACTGGCAATCTATCGCTAACTCTAATCAATATCTTGTCTTCGGGTCTGATATTAAACACATTTTTCGATTATTTCTTTGTCTCTAAGCATTTGAATCTACTTTTAGGCGCAATCCCTGTCCTTATTGGCGGCGATTATCTCCGACTGCCATTCGATGAGGTGCTCGACTGGCGCTTAGCGGTCGTCCGTTTGCCGATCGCTCGCATAACGGAATTACACTTTATATTGCGCTCCTATTCCGACGCCGACATCATTGACCTCAAACGAAACGGACAGCTATTTTTGGAAAGACATTTGTCGTCTATAAATGCAATTATTAATACAGTATTAGCACTCGTACGACAATCACGCCTCCAGATCCCATCTGCCGGCGCTCGTGACGAACAATCGCAGAGTATATTCAACGCCAGTAATCCAATGAAGTTCTTTGACTCGACTTCTGGTGTCGTTCTCATCGATATTAACAATGAAAACGATGAGAATTTGGGTCCAATTGAGCCGCCGTTCCCTTCGGTCACATATCAGCGCAACTATTCTCTGGTCATATCCAACGGCTATAGTCTATGGAACGACAATCGCTTCGATCCGTTCACTACATATCCTTCTCTGCCTTTCGATCCCATCCTTACCTCAGACGCAAAATTTATCGGCTCTTCGTATGGCTTCCGGCCTATCGGTGGCGGCGCCGGCGGTGCGGGCAAAGAGTTCAGCGAAGCTTTAGGTGGAAATGTGCCTAAAGAACAGTTCACTGTTGTTATGCTTACCTACGAAAGGGAAGCCGTTTTAATCGATTCGATGCAGAGATTGAAAGTAAATATTCGTTATATTTATTAACTTTTTTCTTAACTTTCATAACATTTACGTTAATCTCATTCAGGGTTTACCGCATTTAAACAAAATACTAGTCATTTGGAACTCTGCTCGTCCGCCCTCTGCCGACCTCCGGTGGCCAGACGTGGGCGCACCCATACTTGTGATCCGATCGAAGCACAATTCGCTCAATAATCGATTCCTGCCTTACAATGATATCGAAACCGATGCCATACTGTCCATGGATGACGACGCGCACCTCCGACACGACGAGATTGTCTTCGGCTTCAGGTTTGGCCAAACGTTTGCCAAAAATATATGTTTTTATTGAATAATAATTGAATTGATTCACAATCGCAGGGTTTGGCGCGAAGCTCGTGACCGCATCGTCGGCTTTCCGGGCCGTTATCACGCGTGGGATCAGAAATATTCATCATTTCTGTACAATTCTAACTACTCGTGCGAACTATCTATGGTTCTGACCGGCGCCGCATTCTTTCACAAAGTGTTTATCCGTTTTTTTCTTCTTCGTTGCAATTCATATAAGTTTTGGCCAATTATTTCAATAATTGTTTTTATTTTTCGTTTGATTAGTATTACAGCTATTTATACACGTATTCAATGCCGAAACCGATTAGAGATAAAATCGATGAATATATGAACTGCGAAGACATTGCTATGAATTTTCTGGTCTCCCATATCTCAAGACAGCCTCCGATTAAAGTCACTTCTCGTTGGACTTTCCGGTAATGTTCTGACCATTGCTTCCAAACGAATGACTTGATTAGCATATTATTGATTGATTTTTTTTTTGTTTCGTTCAGATGTCCCGGCTGTCCAATCAGTCTATCGGAAGACGACTCCCACTTCAATGAGCGCCATAAGTGTATCAACTATTTTGTCCAAATCTACGGTTATATGCCTTTACTTAATACTCAATTCAGAGCCGATTCCGTGCTATTCAAGACCCGTATTCCTCACGACAAACAAAAATGCTTTAAATTTATTTAAAACTAAAGTTTTTTTTTAATTTTTTAGTTTTAAATTGAATTGTTTTTTCTGTATTTATTATCAATTTTTATGTTATGTTTTAATCTGTAATATATTTTTCTGTTTGACTCCTTTGTGGCCAAACTTTTGCCAAAAAAACTAGTTTTTAATCAATTTTTTTATGAGATTTTTTTTTAATTTTATTTAATATATTAATTGACTTCTCTTTTGAATGCAATAATCATTTCTAATCATAATATAAATTATTTGTTTTATTTGAAACAAAAAAAATTGTTTTTTAATTATTAAGACTTAATATAAAAAAGTATTGATATTTCGGATTAAATAATGTATTGATTAATGAAAATAAAATGTTTGCAAAAATATTTGTCTCATTCAGTGATTCGTTTTCTAAACCCTCTTTTCAATGCCGACGACCAGTCGTTTGGGTGAGTGTATACCCAAACCATTCTTCACTTGAATCGGAACATCTGTTTGTGGGCTTGGGATGAATGGGAATCGATTGACAATATGTGCCAGAGCTAACTCGGCCTCCATTAGTGCGAAGCGCATTCCAATGCAATTTCGAGGACCGGCACCGGAACGGTAAGAATTTGTGCTTGTTTTCTGGCAAAAATCGTTCCGGGCTGAATTGTTCCGGGTTTATTAATCTGGATTATTCTTGAATTGGCATAAAATCCATTTGAATTAATAGTTAAGAATACTTTATGGGAACAGTATGTACGGCACCAGTCCTTTGTTGTGTGATATATCAGCAATGAAAAACCTATTATCATTTATAAGACAGGCCAATCAATGCTTATAAGCTATTTATTGAATTAGTATTTTTTTCATAAAGAAAATCAAATCAAATATGAAATATATGAATACAGATATCAATCAAAATTTTTTTTTTCGATTTTATACTAATTTTGTTCAATACATAAAATATTCGCATAAATAGTGTATTGAGAGTCCAAATGATGGCAAAGCGGAAAATCGATCACAAAATCATCCAGCAATGGAAAAATGTGGGCTTTTTCGAAATAGACATAATAAGAAATGTGCATGCTAACAAAATATGTGCCTGTTCATTTGGATACAAATATGCTTATATCCTTGCGATTGGCCAAAAGGTCAGTCTTTCCGCTAATAAATGCTATATTTCTGGATCTGATTCGATGTATTGGATAGTCGGGTGCTTTTTGTCCCTCTCCATCTCGGTCAATTTTCAGTTGTGTATTCAATAAAGATAAGTCTTTATTATTATTTTGTTTCAATATTATTATTTTGTTGTTACCCAGTTGGCTTTTAACTTGGCTTTTGTATTGGTTCCAGGGCAATCAAATGTATGTGCAGTGATATTACAGTATTTAATATATTATTATTTGTTTTAACAAAATAACCTGAACACTGATCTTCGATTAAATGAACCGGATAAAATTCTATGCATTTGATTGGCAATTATTTGATTAAACTTTTTATTAAATTATATATAATTTATATTCAAAATCATTAGCTCTTAAGTAAGTGTTAATCGTTTTCAACACAACACGTCTTTTAGGGCATTAATTCAGTCCTATATTCGTAACGTTGTTTCCGAGCATATGCTTGTCATTTGTTTTGTGTTTATATTAAAAAACCGTATTTTCTCTCAAATATTTTTTTTGTGCCATTAATTGCATAAATGGCGTCAATTCTGATGACAATTATTTAATTTCCGTTATATTTATTAAATATATTAACAATTCGTATCATTCATACAAAGCATTTGTGTCTTGAGTTCGCAAAAAACAGAAATCGATTGCTATTTCAGTCATAGGTTTTGGACTGTGTTTTGCAATCGGACTAATCGTTCAGTCATTGCGTAAACAATTTTGTTTGTCATCTGTTTTAACAGTTAATCTGATCTGCATTTTGATCAGCAATTGGTTCACTTATTTGTGGCCAATCGAGTGCTCAAAAGCCCGGATGTCGTTGAAGCCAAAGCACGTGGAGTTTGAGCCGACTTGGGATCGGATCCGATCGACGGTCGAGAAAGTGATTGTCTTAAAGCACGTGAAGAGAAGCGAATGGAACGACAGGTTCCCAGACCTGTATCAGCTGTGCGTCGCCTTTCCCGGTATGGCATCACTTGAGTTGATTCCCCCAAAACTAACTGTCCGTCTATTAGACCCAAAGCTGATTCGATGTCTAAAATAGTTTTTAAGACTTCTTTTGAGTGCAAACAAAAAAGTATAAGAATTTTGAATAAAAGCCAAAAATAATATGAAATCCATTTTTATCTCTAACTCAGACTCAAACGGATAGTTAGTATGGGTTTGAGTCTAATCTGAATTATAGCCAAATATATGACCCAATGATCCGAATCCATAGTTATCTCTAAGAACTCATTACTAACTCTATGTCTACCGTCAGAGCCATTGGGCGATCGAGTCTATACGGAGACGAAGCTATTCCTGGACCAGCACGTGAGGCAACTGTACCAGACAGTGGTCAAGTCAGCACAAGAAGGCCTGTTGTCTGCCTATCACCAGCAATGGCTTATATATCGCGAAGGTTTGCACTCAAAGGCCATTCAATTGCTTTACTATTAATTTAATTAACGGGTAATTCGGTTCCCATTTAGGCGTCACTTATCTTAATATACTTTATATGTATTTAAATACACAACACATTAAGAAACATAAGTACTCGGAGGCCGACCTGTCCTACGGCTGTGTCGACACGAATGAGCAAATGCTGGAAATTGGAGAACTGGGTCTACACCTGTGGAAAGTCAATATGATTGAGCCCTTGAAGGAGAGTTTGGTCCGACTTCTGCTCGAATCCATCGAAGCGTATGATTCAAATCCAATACTAATTCTGTTTTTTTTTGTTGTTTTGCTATAAATTCTTAACTTTTTTTTTTATTTTTTTGCTGTATTTAGTGATAGAATGGGTTTATCGCAGAACAAGTCTGTAGTCCACGGGGTTATCCTCTCTCTGGTGAACGTCGAAGAGTACAAAAAGAAGGGTTCGCTCGACTTGTATCAGAACATGTTTGAGAGTCTGTTCCTGAAGTCGACCGGAGAGTACTACAGACGAGAAGCGGAGGAACTGCTGACCGCATGTGACTGTTCCACATATATGGAGAAAGTGTTGGCCAAATTGGACGCCGAGAACCTCAGGTCAAGAAATTTTCTGCACTCGTCGTCGTATCCGCGGGTGACCGCCGAATGCGAGGCCCGTATGGTTGGCGACCACTTGAACTTCCTTCAGGCCGAGTGCCGGACAATGGTGAAGAACGAGGCGCGCAGGGATCTACAGAACATGTATAAACTGCTTAAACCTATCGATTCTGGTCTTCAGGTTCTAATCACTGAAATTCAGGTAAACTTTTGTTTTTTAATACTTATTAATCAAATGAATGATTATTTTTAAAGTTTTTTTTGTCTCTTTTGCTGTCCGTTAGGATCACATCACTCGCAAAGGTTTGGAAGCAATCTCTCCGCTGAGCACCAGAGAGGATAACGTTCCCCAACTGTTTGTTGAAAACTTACTACAAGTCCATAAACAACACCTGAATCTTATCAAAGAGGTCTTCAACGGTGACCAGTCATTCATCGGGGCCTTAGATAAAGCCTGCGCTGCCGTTATTAACCACAGACTCAATGTTAAGCTGCCCTGTCGTTCGCCCGAACTGTTGGCCCGTTATTGCGACGGTTTGCTCAAAAAGACTGTCAAAGGTTTGGCCACTAATTGAAATAAAATATTATTTATTTATAATTAAAATCTATTTTTGGATTCAATTAAAGGCAATAACGAGTCGGAAATCGACGACAAACTGTCCGCTTGTATAACAATATTCAAATATATTGACGATAAGGACGTCTTTCAGAAATTTTATGCCAAAATGTTGGCCAAACGGCTCATACATTCGCAGTCTGTGTCGATGGACGCGGAGGAGGCGATGATCAACAAACTGAAACAGGCCTGCGGTTATGAGTTCACGTCCAAACTGCACCGTATGTTCACTGACATCAGAGGTAAATACGAATAAAATATGTTTTTTATTATTATTTTTCTAATCAAAACATTTGTCTCATTCAGTGAGCGATGACTTAAACAATAATTTCAATGCATTTTTGCGGACAAACGCATTGGATTTGGGCATCAATTTCGGCATATATGTGCTGCAAGCGGGCGCCTGGCCTTTGAATCAGTCGGCGCTCTCGCCGTTCGCAATACCCCAACCGCTGGAGAAGTCTGTGTCCGCTTTCGAGAAGTTCTACGCCTCTAAGTTCAACGGCCGAAAGCTAACCTGGCTGCACCACCTGTGCCAGACGGAGCTCAAGTTCGGCTTCGCCAAAAAGTCATACTCTGTCGTTATGGGCACTTACCATATGGCCATCCTTTTGCTCTTCGAGTCATCCGATTCACTCCAATACTGGGAATTACAGGTATTGTGCGCTAAGACTCTCTTTGTTTGCAAATCAGTATTGAATTTGGGTTTCAATCGATTTGTTTGTTTAGGAGAACACGAAACTGACTGACGAACAATTGCAAAGGCATTTGCAGTCCTTACTCGACCACAAGATTCTGTTGTGTGACTCAAACACCGGTAAATCGGTTGAAGCCGTCGACGAAGACTCTAATACTCAGTCGTCGACCGCATCGGCGCCGACAGCACAACAAACGCCTCATTCGATCGAAACGGTCTATACTTTGAATAAGAATTTTAGTAATAAACGAATGAAATTCAAAATAACTGCTGTCCAGCAGAAGGAAGTCCAACAGGTGCTGGTATGTACTCCCGGAGCCCAATGAATGCCTCAATAGTTAAACTGAATTTTAAACACAATTTTGAACTGAATTTTCATTCAAAATATCTGTTGTATTGATAGCAACAAGAAGTGGAACAAACGCACGCATCGGTAGACGAGGACCGGAAGCTCTATCTTCAGGCGGCTATCGTCCGGATTATGAAAGACCGGAAACTTTTAAAACACAATCTACTGATAGAACAAGTGATAAACCAATCGAAGAACAGGTTTACGCCCAGTGTTGCGATGATTAAGAAATGCATTGAAATCCTTATGGAAAAGCAGTATTTAGAGCGCAATACCAGTAATACAGACGAGTATTCATACGTTGCCTGAATTTGGTCATCGATTTTCAGTCAATCTTCACAACTATTAGTCGACTAATAAGTAAATTATTAACAAAATTATTGTTTGTTTTTCTTTTTCTTTTTAAGTAAAGCTTTTTTTCATTTATTCTAATAATTATTATATATTTATTTGAGTTTATTTTTCTGATGCCTTTCCCCTGAGTTTTACTGATTTTTTTTTAGTGGAGATTGTGTTCAAATTTTTTTTTATAATTTGTTTATTATATATAAATAGTTATTATTATTAGAAGTTTTTGTTGAAAAATAAGGTAAAAATGTTTTTTTTAAAGTAAAAGTCTGTTTATCTGTAAAAATATTTCTATAAATACAATGAATTTAATGATAAGAATAAGACTTAATGTAAAAAAATTATTGAAAACTTTTTTTTAATGACATAAATATTAAAGTGATTTTTGAATTCTTAATCTCTTTGAATGATTTGATTGTTTTTTTGCGGATGTGTTTGAACTTTTGTCATCACTTTCCGCATCCCTGTATTAGAGGCGAAATATATTGAAAGCGATTTGTTTTTACACAAAATATAATTACATTTAAATAAAATCTCTGAATGACTGCTAATATTATATCACAACATATGAGCAATGAATAGCCATTTCCTCCTACAGGCCCTCAACTGTTCCGCCTTTCCTATAGTCAGAATTGGCGTACAGTTTACCGTTCAGTTTACTGATGGCCATAATTATGGCACCTCTGTCTCCATCGGCCAGTTGTGACACTTTGTGGCCCTTTTCCTCTAAGTTGCGTAAAATCTCTTTCGGAAAACACTTTTCGTACGTAATATAATCGGGAAATAACTGGTGATGGAGTCGGGAGGCATCCACCGCCTGCTTAATGTCTTCGCCAAACCATAGGTTTCTGATCGCAACCGAAGCCACGGCTGTTGTTATCTTTGGTCCACCGCTTCCGCCGATCACTAGTCTTAGGCCTATATATCATATGAAAGAAAAATATATTTAAAAATAATTTTGAAAACAAATTGAATTAAAAAGTATTGTCTTTCGGACCGGTATTATCGGTGAAGACTGTCGGACACATCGATGAAAGCGGCCTTTTGTTGCCCTCAACTAGGTTTGAATGCGACGGAGGTATATCGAAGTCATTGGTGACCCCGGTATTAAAGTCGTCCATTTCGTTGTTCAGCAATATTCCGGTCGATAGAGACATGACTTTTGAGCCAAAACTATATTTCAATCCAAAGTATATTTGACTTCAATTAAAGCCTATATTTGTTTGCATTCACTGATCACTCACTAAGCGTTGACAGTTGTGGTCACCGCCACTGCATTGCCCTCTGCGTCCACCACTGATACGTGAGCTGTTCCGTGATCTTCAGTCAGGAAGACCTGAATTCAAAGTTAATTTTTTAATTGACTTTCGCAACGATTTTGTGATTAAATGATAGCCTTTTTTTTGTGTGCAACCAATGCCCAACCTGTGTGTCGTAATGACCGGATGAACTGTTGAATGTTCTGCTGTCGTCTATTCTGCCCTTGACACTTTCGGCGAACTTATCAGAGGTGAGATTCTCGACAACTTCAGTGACGTTATCAAAGGCCGGGTCACCCAAAAGCATACGTCGAGCGAAAGCGTATTTATATGCTTCCATCAGTCGGTGATAGAATAGAGTCGTCCGTTCCCTGGAATCGGCGGCCGTTGGGTAGAGATCGGCATATCTTTGCATAACATTCATAATGAATGTCAAGACTTCGCCGCTTCCTATACAGCGAACCGTATGAGACAGTTACTAATTATAGGTTGAGCACAGATAACCTGTGCACAAATAGCCGGTGCACTTATAAACTTATATATTCTATGGCACAGTAGGCTTACCCGGCAGTGGAAACGAGTGAAGTGTTATATTTTTGAGCGCATATGTCGTCAGAACTGGTTTTCGTAAATCGATTTCATAACTCCTGAAGTCCTCGACACTAATGATTGGTTTATGCGTCCAATTGTCCGCTTTGTTGATGTCATCCACTATCTGTTGGGACAGTGTCTCGTAGTATAGCCTTTTCGGGTCATCCGATTCAGACAATTGTCTTAACGTTTGGCCCAAATTCTTCTGAACCATAATCTCTCCCATTCTGTAGACTCTATTGGTGTTTGGGTTCACATAAATCGCTTTCATATCCTTGTGTTCAAGAATTTGCTGCTCTTTTTGTCTCAAAGCAGTGCTCAGGTGTTCGCTAACGGGAAAGCCCTCTTCGCACAACCGAATCGCGTCTGCGAACAGTTCCGACCACTTTATACGTCCGCTTCCATTGTTGTTATACATATGCCAATACCCGGCCAACTCTCCCGGCACTGCTATAGCCAATGGACCTTCTTTTGAATTGACATGACCTGTCTTATTGTACATGTCTGGCGTAGCAGCACCAGGAGCCTTTTCTCTGGCGTCTATGGCCTCTGTCTGGCCGGTGGTCGCTATTATTATATGATATGAATAACAGAAAACAATTAAAATAATTGAATTGAATGAACAGTATATGAAAGTGGATTACAATTATAGAGCAGAATAAAGGCTCCGCCACCCAAACCCATTGACTCAGGTATTGTGACTCCCATACAAAGTAGGACCGATATAACCGATTCGACGGCATTCCCTCCTTTTTCCAGAATCTTACTGTGCATTTAAATAAGAAAATTATATTTAATGTGAGTTTAGTATTTAATATTCACATACCGGCCCACAGGCGCACAGGGCTCCGAATCCGTACTAATCGCATACTTATCAAATACACCTAATTTTGATTGCGAACAATAACTTCCCAGAAAGCCTTTCCATCCACAGGTAGGGCATTCATCCAAATCCACTTTCAAGCCATAGTATAGTCCGAATCCCAGACCAAAGCCAATGATTGCAATGACGAGACCAGCGATGATACATAATCTGCAGGTCTTTCTGCTATAGGATTCAGAATAATTAAAATCATCCTTAAGTTGATTCTCATTCAAAAGGCTAGTTCTGCTCTCATGTGATGATCGCTCCGACATATTCGCACTGAGCGTACGACAGAATAATTTCAGACAAGAAATAGTCAATAGTATTGTTAAGAAAATATTTTTTTAATTAAATATTTATTTATTTATTTTATTTTATTTTATATAAACAATTCATTAATTCAAAGCATATTTGATAAGCAATTAGTTCTAAGTCTAAGTTCAAGTACTAATTGTTTTGAAAAGTTTTTATTCATTGATCAAAAATGTAGTCTAAGTAGTCTAATGAGTAAAATAGTCGGAATTGTTTGGGTTTATAGATATTTTTTTGGAGCGTTTCTAATGGTTTCGGAGGAGTATTAGTGAATATTTGTATAAAAATATTGAGTGAAAACATTTGACGACAAAATTTTGTCACAAAAATCAATTGAATGTGAATTATGTAATCACAAGCGCTTCGTTCAAAAATCATCTTTGATATGCTCTCTATCAGTATTGATAATTCACGTTATCTTATCTAGATTATTTTTTAAAACTGATAACCCTGGTTACAAAAATTCTGGAAATGTTTTTCAAAGTAAAACAGTTATTGTATAACAAATAGAAAATGATTTTCATATGTATTCGGAATAATATTTTTTTAAGTCAAGTCATCTTAAAGTTAATTGCATTTGTATTGAAATGACTTGACTTAAAAAAGTATTCCGAATACATCTGTCATATGATACAGTTCAGTTATGTAATGTGAGTCAATTTATAATAGTATTTCGATTAAATTGAATTTAATTCAGATTTTATGCTAATTAATAAAAATATAGCTTTAATTAGTGATATCCTATACGTAACAAAAGTCGGTTAACTTAAGTATAAATGAGAACAAAATGCAAAGTATTGTAAATCAGGTCATAATCTGTTTGTTATAAACCCAAACAAAAACTTATAGTTTACTAAAAATACTTAAATTCAAAATCAATTTTTACTTACTTTCGGACTTTAATATCATTTAACTGTTGCTTAGTTTCCATTCTGTGTCCGAACTATAAGTTTAATCCGAATAACTTTTAAGAACTAAACTGTTCGGCACGTTCCTCAACGACCCAGTTCAAAACTTAGCACTTTTTACACTGAATTAATTTGCACTTTTGTGAACTAAACACTTCGGATGGAATTTAAAGGTCATATAAATTGTTTAACTACTTGTGAAACAGTGGCTAAGTCTCTAATGTTTGCATTTATTAGACATAATATAAGTTTAGATAAAAAATATGTGTAAATGAATCAAAACTTTTCACAATTTTTTTTAAATCCTTTTTATTATTTAACGGAAAAATCAATTTATATTTATTTAATACAAAATCTGATTAAATATATATTCGACTGAAAAGAATAGGAATTTTTTTTAGGAAAAAAAACTTTTTTTTGTATTGTATAGAAAAAAGAGTAAATAAACGAAAAATTTTATATTAAATACTCTTTTCTCGAATGGAAACCAAATATCGGTTTTTTTTATTAACTGAAATAAAATATAATTATTATTATCTGAAATAAAATATTGTTTTAAAATATAATCTGAAATATAAGACATAAAAAAACGTGAAATAAAAATGAAAATAAATGATAAAAAAGAGAGTATTTTATTATTCAAAAAGCAAATGATATAAAAGTTTTTTGATTGCATTCACGCAATGATTGCTTTAAAATTAAATCAAAATTTATACTCATTTTACCGATGAATGGATGAAAATATTGATTTAATGGCAACAAAAATAGCACTAAATTCCGGATTAAATAAGTTTAATAACAGCTATAATAGTGAGAGACAATTGAACTTTTATTGTGTGTAATAAGTAATTGGGTTTACATTTAAATAACTATTTCTAAACACTATTCATAAAACAATTAGTTTTTTCGAAGCAATTGATAAATAAGTCACGAAATCGTAAAATATTTTTAATTGTAAAATAAAAACTCATTTTTTTTTAATGTAATGTCAAATAAAATGCCAATCGTTTTGAAAAATTGTAGAATAAGATGATTCGGAAGAAAAAAAAGAGAGAAAAACTCATAAAATAAAAACATAAATAGAATTCAAATAATGATAAATAGGATCAGAAAAAAGGTGTTAACAAAGAGTTGGCTTTAATTCGCGATTTAGACCAAAGTTTTGAACCAATTGTTGGGATAACAACAGTCGAAGTCGTGTTTAAACCGTAAGAAATCAATACAAAAGAGTCGAATCAATCGCTTAGTTCCACAACGTCTTCGTTGGTCTCATCGATCACATCAAAGCCCTCCAACTCGTCCTCGGAATCGCCGTCCGGTTCCGGCTTCACCTCATTTTTGACCATCTCTTCGAAGCGCTCATTGAGTTTCGCGATATCGAAGTCGAGGTCCAAATCGGCGGCCATTACTGTCGGAACCGGTTTCTCGACCTTAACTCCAATATCTTCGGCAACAGATCCGTGCGATTCATCTTCTTTTGAACGGCTGTTCACGTCTTCGACCACTTTCTCGACCACTCTATCAGTTTGTTTGTCATCCGCTTTCTGTTGCTCTCCATTAGTATCCGAAACAACAGAGTCTTTAGTAATATTTTCGGTCGAAATCTGGTTCTGATTGTCGACACAATTCTTATCCGAATCTACTTTTTCGCGTCCATTCGTCACATCCTTTTGGCTCTCTTTTTGAACTTCAATCGGCTCTTCATTTTTGGATTCAATGACTGCTTTTTCATCATTTTTATCGACCAAACCATCCATTTTGTTCGTCTCATCCATTGGTTCCGGTTTTGTCTCCGATTTTTCATTTTGCTTATCATTACACACATTATCGGCATTTGTTTCACTACTATTGGTCTCCATTTCAGGCATTACTCCTTCGACTTCACTATTGTTTTCATTTTCATTATTTTCAATGCTTTCCTTAGCCTTTTCGGTCGACGTTTTCGGTTCCGTTCCCTTTTGTTCCCCATTTTTAGCTTTATTTACATAATTTTCAATCATTTTCTCCACATTTCCATCGCTTTTCTGACTCTTTTTCGCTTCGATAGCATCGGATGTTTGGCCAGAATTAGTATTTTCAGTGATTTCCGGATAAAGTAAGTTATTTTCATCGATAGTCTCATCAATAGTCTCATCAATACTGTTGTTATTCATACTCTCGTCCTGTGATTCGCAATTAATCTCATCGATCACAAGCATGTCATCCAATCCTTCAGAGTTTTCAACCATTTCTTCGTTTTTCGGTTTGTTTTCTGACTTTTCTTTTGGTTTTTCTTTTATTTTTGTGACACTTTCCGCCTTTTCCGGCGTTTTCTCGATTTTCTCTTCAGTTTTCTTAGACTTATCGCTCGAATCCGTCTTTTCATTAGTTTTTTCACTTTTTTCTTCGCTTTTCTCATCTTTTTTCGACTTATCATTCGATTCAGTCTTTGAGCTCAGATTCAAACGTATATTCTTTGGCGAAGACTTTGTTTTGTCCTCTTTTTTCTGTTCCGTTCCTTTCGAGTCATCCAATTCCTTAACTGTTTTCAGACTCTTATTCATTGCTTCGATCTTTTCCTTCAAATCCTTATCCTTTCGTTTGACCTCTTCTTCCAATTTCTTTCTCTGTTTAACCCTTTCCTCATATTCTTTGTCCGACTTCTCCTTTTCCAACTCCCGTTCCTTTTTCTTCATTTCGGTGAACGCCTTATCCCTTTCGGCCTTCCATTTGTGTTCGTAATCGTTATGCAGTAAAGTATAGCGCTATTAGTGGTAGACAACAGACCCATCCGTTCGGTTAATATAACAAATATTTTGTTTTATAAACAAAAATCAAACGAAATATTTGACAGAAAAACAGAATTATATCGAAAGTCAACAAAGATTTTCATATATTTTATACTAAAATAGATTTTGAATCGAATATATTGACTAATGAACTGAAAGTTAACGTCAATTGTGTTAAACATTGAATAGAAAGTCAATAAATGTCTGGACATTACTGTATAGTTCCGGTTGTGTTTGGCTGTCTTGAAGTGCTTTTCCGCCTCATATGAGTCGTTAAGGAATTGTTTACATAATTCACAGTAAAATCCTTGCGTCGGATGAATGAACTGAATGCCTGAATGCATAACAATATGAATACAAAAGCAAAACAATTAACGATTTGATGAAAAAAATTTCATTCATTCAATGTATAGTACCCTTAGAAGCGACCAGTAATTGATTTTTACTCCGGGCCACCTCTTTCTCCAATTGCTTGATGTAATCCTTTGTAATCCATGGCGTTCTGTCCGACTCCTTATGTCTGTTCAGATGATCCTTACTGTGAATGTGACTGAAATACTGTTTCATATTATCACTGAATTTGTCGCAACATTGACACCAATGCGGCCCCGAATCGAAGTAATGGAACCGAGAGTTCTTCTCCTCCTCTTCCTCCTCATCGATGGCCTCTTTTTTCTCTTCTTTCGCCGACTTTTTCTCCGCACTATTGCCAGACTTTTTGGGCGACGGCTTAGCCGACTGTTTGGTACTCTTCTTGGGCTCGACTTTCGATATATCGCCCGTTGTTTTCACTTTACTTATGAAATCCTTTTCCTATGAATTGAAACCAAAACTTATTATACGATTCGAGTGTTTCGAACAAAAAACTCAATTCTTTTGCATTTCTTAATCCCATATCAAAGCTCTAACCCATTAGTACTGGTATTCATATGACAATTGGTTCCGAACCTTATTCTTAGACTTCTGGACGTCATTAAAGAGTTGAAAATTTGTGCTCAACTTGTTTTGGATCACTTCGGCCGTAGTCTTCAGCTCTTTTATCACTTTATCCAACTGTCTGTATGCGTAGCTATCAGTGCCGCCGTCTTTGGCCACAATTACGTTCTGTTCCTCTATTTTTCTGTCGCACTGTCTCTTCAGCGCAACCAACTCTTCCCTGAGTTTAGACCTTTCCTATGGAGTGGTTGAGTCAAACAAATGAATAAAAGCATAAAAACTCCACAAATAATATAATCAATACATACGGCGATCAATAGGTCTTTAGGATTAATAAGTTTGTCCTCTTTTCTCTCCAATTCCTTTCTGGCCATAGGCTGAGCGCCGGTGTTTGTCAAAGGAATGGCTTTAAGTGATGACATATTCCTTGCGTTCGGTTTCAATAGATTGGCTGACATTTGAGACATATTTTGGGCCATTAGGTGCGGATACGCCGTCAGCATTGGATGCATGTATTGGGCCATTAATGGAGCTACTGGTGCGCCGACAAGGGATGGATGCGTTAGAAATGGCAAATCATATGCTTTTAATGGAAATAATTAAAAAACGAATAAAACAAATGAAAATAAAATAACATAAATATGAGGCCAACCCTGGGCTCCCATTGGAATGATAGGCGCCGTTGGGTTCGTGCGATTCGGCGACGATTCACTTAAGCGTCTGTTTGGCGAACGAGAACTGCGGCGCCGATCCGGTGACCGACTGCGCCGATGGCTTCGGTTCCGGCTATCACTTCGGCCGCGACTACGACTACGACTGCGCGACCGGCGATAGCGGTCTCGACTTGTGCTACGACTTCGAGCCCTTCTATAGCGCGGAGATATAGACCTCCGGCGCGGACTTACTGAGCGCCGACGGGGACTAAGAGATGGACTTCTTCTACGCATACGTTTGGGAGTGGGTTCAGGTGAGAGTGTTATTGTTATTGGTCTTCGAGCTGATCCCAGAGCAGAGCTACTCTTCGGTGGACTTCTCTGTGGCCTGGGCTCAGTCTTCGTAAGAATGCCCGCTTGAATGGCAGCCATTTGTTGCAATCGGACTCTTTCTAACGACAACTCGTCCTCACGTACGGGACTGGGATTCATGTGCTGTCTATACCGTCGCTGATAGTCGTCGTCGTCTTCAGTCCAATCATTTCTGCGAACAACCGGTTCTTCAGCTTTGAGTCAAAAATAAAGGAATAAATCAATAAAATTGTGACAAAAAGTATGAATTCATGAGTTGTGTTGCCTTTCCTACCGATGCGTTCACTCCAATGCTTGTCTTCTTTGGGCTCATTGGATGTCATACTTCTGTCCATGTTTTCCATCTCCCGCTTCAGTCTCAAAGAGATGGGCGAAAGAGCCCTTTCCTCAGTATCTGTGCTTCGGTTCGGCCTCTGTTCCAACTGAACGATTCCGGGCGGAAGACCACCAGAAGCGGCGCCCGTAGCAGATGTGGGCCCAGAGATGGGCGCAGAAGAGCCGTAAAGATATTGGTCTTCGTCTTCAACCGTACGAAAGGACTGGCTGTCGAAGGCCTGGTCTCTACTCTTCTTGAGGATCGACTTCTGAGGCATTTTCGTCGGATCGTAGAATCGGTTCTCTATTCGAGTGGACATCGATTCGACTTTAATTACTATTCAGTGCTTACCGTACGACCCGTTCTCATACCTGTCCTCATTGGCGGCGAGTCATCCAATGGCTGTGTATTTCGGTTCAAATTATTGGACATTTGATTCATTAGATTTCGATCCAAACGAGTAAAGTGTTGGCTCTCGTAGTCGCGCCGTTCGGGTGCTCTTTGCGCACCCATTGGCGCCGCACTTGTGTCCAGTCTGGCCGCCGGTGTATTGTCTCTGACTTTTGGGATCAAATTTGTGATTAAATTCAGTTTTCAATGAATTGAATGAAAAGAAAATCAATTTTTTTTTGTTTCAAACCATTGTATGTCTGATTGGACTGAAAGACATTTTGGTTGACATTATCGCCGAATAGTGTCCGCAAAGAGTTGGCGGCCATTAGGAGCTGATTGGAGTCGAGCGAAGACATCGAAGACATTGCCGAAGAAGTCTTCGTTTGCTTGTATTCGCTCTGTATTTGTGTCGCCGCCGACGCCAGCGCTGATTGTGGTCTCAGATTGAATCCACGACTGTTTGGCCACATATTCGGGTCTGGGTTTGGGTTTGGGTTTGGATTTAGGTTTAGGTTTATATTAACCGTATTTGCAATCAATTACTGTTCAATCATTCATTCAATTGAATGCATATTAACGTAAATAATGAGAAAAATAATTATTTTTTTTATTCAATTTTATGAATGAGTTTAATTCTTTGTATTTGGGTCTAACACAGGTGGGTTTAATAAACAATCACATTCAATAAAAGATCAGAAAAGAGCTTTGATTTATGTATATTTAATTAATATGAGATTAAACATTAAATATATTAATTGTTTACAATTCTACCAGGTTTATATAATATGAAAATTAAGTGTATTCTAATAATAACATCAAATAATACTTAAAATTGATTTAATTGAATGAAGTAATTATAAATAGAGTATTAGTGTATATATTTTGGTCGATTGTGTACTGTGTTGTCAATAGCAATGATCAACAACACAGCTATTATGTCATTATTGCATTTAGAGTTTGAGATATTTTCCCTACCAGGAATTCCCAGTTTTTTGAGATAAAGGAAAAAAAGGAATTAAAACGATGCAAACAAATGACAAATAAAAAATGGCGCTATAGTAGTGACTCATTTATTATTTGAAATAAATTTAATTTTTCGTTTTTTTAATATTCAAAATTTTTTAATATAATTTGAATTCCTTATTTCTCAATTGTCGTTGAATTTCGTGAATAATATAATATTTTAAATTTTAGAAAATATTTTATACATTATATTCATTCAAAGTTATTACAGTTTTTTAGGGAATTCCCGGAAGATATATCTTGGGAGTGGAAAACTCAAACGCTAATTGCATTATATTAAAATTATAACCACTATAATTCCCCTTGAATTTCTAGACGTTATTTATAGCCTCATATTTGTTTACATTTTTATTTCTGTAGGAGTGTTCAACCCACCTGTGTTAAACCCAAATACAAGGAATTAATAATGCTATACAAAAATACCTCTCTATGTCGACACCCTCTCTATCTCGTAAGTCGACCAAGATTTGGCTGAACTTGCAATAGAAATAAGACCTCTCTATGTCGACTTTCAAACTGTAAAACTATTTTTTCAAACAAAAGAACAAATAAATTGAGTGTTGAAATGTCTGAAAAATTAGAATATTTTGTTTTCGGGAAGTTTTGGTTCATCTGAATAAAGTGAAAAATGCTTTAATTGACTTAAAAGCTCGAAAAAAATTCAACTCAAACTTCAATTAAAGATTATTTTCTTAATTTTGATTATTTTATGAATAAAATTAATTCAATTCAATTGTTTTGTTCAAATCATTTATGAATTTCCTAATAATAATGTATAATAATTAATAATTATATAACTTATATAAAGCCCTTTAATTTTACACCTAATATCTCAACCTCTCTAAGTCGACACCCTCTCTATGTCGACCAGTTTTTCGGTCCCGTCCTTAGGTCGACATATAGAATCTTCACTGTATTAATACTATTTTCTTATAATTATATGTATGACTGGGATGTGTCCAGAAATTCATCGACTTATAAACTCATGCACATCATGCAGGAAAAATAGAACATTTGTTCCAGGTTTGGGATGAGTCAGTAAATAGCAGTCAATAAATTGCGATGAACTGGATATACAGCTGCGGTTAAAAAGGATAAAAACCTTTTTCGGGGTAAATTTATGAACTGGAACTGTATGATCAGCAAAACCTTAAAAGTAGCCTTTTTGAAAAACACCCAGAATTATGATAATTCTCTAAATTGTATATTATTTTTACATTGAACCAATGAATCAATGAACCAATGTCAGCCTTTTTGGGGGTAAATATCACATTCAACTCGTTTAGTTGTACAGTACAGTACAGTACAGTACAATACAGGTCCAATTTGAACCACTTCTTCAATAGCATTATAGTCGATGTCATATTCTGAATGAGTTGTTAGTTCGGGTCAATTGTTATAAATAAGTTTTCTAAACATCATAAATCATACATTTTATGATAAATGTGAATATGTTTCTAGGTCCTATTCAGCTGAAAGTTTAAAATCAAAACAAGGCTGATGGCATAATTACTTTAACTCGGCTTTGTAGAATTTTGAGTAATACCGATTTACAGATTCAGTTACCAAGTATAGTTTGAATTTATAACCTAACGAAAATCTTAAATCCACTCAACCATTTCCTAGATTTTCTCAACCATTCCCAGCCTTTCTCAGCCATTCTCTAGCCTTTCCCAGCCATTTTGCAGTCATTTCCCAGCCTCAGCAATTTTTTCACCTTCCTAGCTTCTCTCAGTCATTTCTTAGCCTATCCCGTTGTTAGTAAAGGACTTTCTCAGGCGAAGACGAAGAAACTATATACTCCTCTTTTTTAACTCCGCTCCGAAGGAAAAAGGAGTATATAGTTTTGCTAGGAGGACCCCCCACCCCCCACCCCCCCGAGCAAAGGGAGAAAGGGTAGGCTAGGCTGCAAAGTCCTTTATTAACAACGTGTAAGGCTTGAAAAAGGCTCAAAAAGGGAGGAAAATGGCTGAAAAAACAGGAAAATTGCTGAAAAAGTAGGAAAATTGCTGAAAAATCAGGGAAATGACTGAGAAAGGCAGGGAATTGGCTGAAAAGGCTAGGAAATAGCTGAGAAAGGCAGGGAAATGGCTAAAAAAGGCAGGGAAATGGCTGAAAAAGCAGGGAAATTGCTGAAAAGGCAGGGAAATGGCTGAGAAATGGCTGAAAAAGCAGGGAAATTGCTGAAAAAGGGAGGAAAATGGCTGAAAAAGCAGGGAAATTGCTGAAAAAGGCAGGGAAATGGCTGAAAAAGGCAGGGAAATGGCTGAAAAAGCAGGGAAATTGCTGAAAGGCAGGGAAATTGCTGAAAAAGGCCGAGAAATGGTTGAAAGGCAGGAAAATGGCTGAGAAAGGCTAGAAAATGGCTGAAAACGCAGGGAATTGGCTGAAAAATGCTAGAAAATAGTTGAAAAAGGAAGGAAAAGGCTGAAAAAGGCTAGGAAATAGCTGAGAAAGGGAGGAAAATGGCTGAAAAAGCAGGGAAATTGCTGAAAAAGGCAGGGAAATTGCTGAAAAAGTTCTTCACTAACAACGGGATAGGCTGAAAAAGGCTGGGAAATTGCTGAGAAAGTCCTTTACTAATAACGAGATAGGCTGAAAAGGGCTGGAATATGGCTGGGAAAAGGCTGAGAAAGGCTGGGAATGGTTGGGAATGGCTGAGAATGGCTGAGAAAGGCTGAGAATGGCTGATGGGCAGGGAAATTGTTTAGAAAGGCAAGGAAAGGCTAGGAACTAGCTAAGAAAGGCAGGAAAACGTCTGAGAAAGGCTAGGAACTGGTTGTGAAAGGCTCTGTGGATTTAAGATGGAGAAAATGACGGTAAGGTCGTAAATTCAAACTATTATTGGTAGCTGAATCTTTAAATCTTTATTACTCAAAATTCTACGGAGCGGAGTTAACGTAATATTGCTATCAGTCTTGTTTAAATTAATATATTTAATCATGAAAACTGACCACTGAGGGTAGTGTATGTGCCTACATTTTATATAAGCATTATAATCATGATAAGTATAGGAAATTCGGAAATCGTATGCTAGCCCGTTTGCCACTAGCCCGTTTGCCACTTGCCCGTTTCATGTAGTATGGCCATATGCAAGTGACTTCCTACTTCCGGTCATTTTCTATAATTAGATTTTAATACTATTCAATTCCTTAGTGCACTACGGGTAATGACAAGTGATCAAGTGATTCCTCCTACTCGATCATTTTCCATAATTAAATTTAAATCTCGTACACTTGATCTAAAGCCAATTATAAGGAAAATGTAGTTAGACTGCGATTTTTTCTCACTTACGCTTCGTGTAATTTCCTAAATTATTTTTGATCATTAAGTTTCTGTAGCCATATAAGTTGCTGTTCATTTCAGTTGCTGTGACCATTTCAGTTGCTGTGAATTTCAGTTACCGTTTTATTTTCTTTGAGTCCATTTCATATCAGTTAATTTCATTTAATTGCATCTGCTGAGTCCGCTGTCTTCTGAGTCCGCTGTCTTCTGAGTCCGCTGTCTTCTGAGTCTTCTTAGGCTTAATTGAGTTAAATTCTGTTCTGTTCATTTCGATAGTTTAATTGAGTCAAATATTTTGAAATGAATGTTTTGGCCCAATTCACACACACTTCGAAAGGCAATCGGAAATTAGTTTATGGAGGGTATTGTTTTGTCAAGGAGAGACAATTGAATGAGTTCACCTATTGGTGTTGTGATGAGAGGAAATCGAAACATTCAGTACCCCCGTAGGGACTTCGAATTCCCACCCAGAACCATCAGGTTCCGGTTAGAACCATCAGGTTCCAGGTAGGATCTCAAAGCCCCCGTAGGGACTTCGAATTCCCACCCAGAACCATCAGGTTCCGGTTAAAACTATTAGGTTCCATGTTGGAACTCTAATCTGCTCTTAATTCTCGTGTTTCTGATATAAACGGTATAGTAAATGACGTCATGACCGGAAGTGAGCTAAATCCTACTACTACTCTTAGTGGTCACCTGTATTGGTCAAATGTATCAAAAATCAATTTTCATATATATTCACATTATGACAGGAATTGAGCTGAATCCTACTCCTACTACTTTTTATAGTCACCTGTATTGGCCAAAATTTTTTAAAACCAATTAGAGAGATATTCACGTTATGCCCGGAAGTGTCAAATCCCACTCCTACTATGCTCAGCGGTCAGCTGTTATGGTCAAAAGTATATAAAACAATTATAGTTAGATATTCACATTTTGACCGGAAGTGAGTCAAATCCCACTCCTACTACGCTTAGCAGTCAGTTTTTATGGTCAAAAGTTTTTAAAACCAATTATAGATAGATATTCACGTTATGACAGGAAGTGAGTAAAATCCCACTCCTACTACTCTTAGTGGTCACCTGTATTGGGCAAAAGTATTAAAAACGAAATTGAAGAAATGACCGGAGTCAAAAGTGGTGGACAAACCCCAGTCATACTACTTTAAACGGGCAAGTGGCAAACGAGCAAGTGGCAAACGGGTAAGTGACAAACGGGCAAGTGTACGACTTTCCGATATCTCTTCCTTTTAGGTCTTTTTAACTTTCGGATCTCTTCGACTTTGGGTTGATTTTCGGATCTTTGAGTTTCTATCTCTTCGACTTTCAAATCTCTTCGACTTTCCGATCTCTGACTTTCGGATCTCTTCGACTTTCGGATCTGACTTCCGAATCTCTTCGACTTTCAAATCTCTTCGACTTTCCGATCTCTGACTTCCGAATCTCTTCGACTTTCAGATCTCTCTGACTTTCGGATCTCCGACTTTCCGATCTCTTTGACTCAGATATCTTTGACTTTCAGTTTCCTTCGACTTTCCGATCTCTTCGACTTTGCGATCTCGATTTTCAGGTCTCTTCAACTTTCGGATCTCTTCGACTTTCCGATCTCTCTGACTTTCAGGTCTCTTCGACTTTCGGATCTCTTCGTCTGTCAGATCTGAAACATTCTGAAAGTTTCTATTCATATCTAAATCATATTTCCGGAAAATTCCTAAACATTTGTTGAACTATTTTCCCTAATCATTACTATTATTATTACTACAAATGTTATTACTCTTATTATGACTAAATATTAAGAGAGTTCCATAACTAGATGAGACTGAAATGGAAAACTCCAGAGACCTTAACAAAAGGGGGTGCCAATCAAAGGCACTAACAATCAATTGAGTTCTGGTCTTTGAGCTGAACAGTCGCTTAGCTTAATTATTATTAATCTCTATTTTGTATTCAATAATCAATAAACAGTTTTCAATATATTTTGTGTAATTCTTTTAATTATCGTAAACTCAATTCAATCAAATCCGTGCTTCGATTTGTATACTTTCCGATTGGTCGGAAAACCCCCTGACTTCCGACTAATCGCCGAACTTAGGAACTTAGTTCTCCGGAAAGTTCGAGACCTTTCAGATCTCTTCGACTTTCGGATTTCTACGAATTTTTGATGACTTTCGGATCTCTTCGTCTTTCGGATCTCTTCGACTCCGATTTTCTCGACTTTCTGATCTCTGACTTTCGGATCTCCGACTTTCCGATCTGACTTTCAGATCGTTTCGACTATCCGATCTCTCTCCCTTTCAGGTCTCTTCGACTTTGGGATGACTTTCGGATCTCTGGCTTTCGATCTCTTCGACTTTCTGATCTCTGACTTTCGGATCTCTTCGACTTTCGATCTCTGACTTTCCGATCTCTTCGACTTTCGGTTCTATGACTTTCGGATCTCTTCGTCTTACGGATCTCTTCGTCTTACGGATCTTTTCGGCTTTCGAATCTCTGACTTTCGGATTTCGACTTTCAAGACTTATATTTCGGATCTCTTCAACTTTGTGATGACTTTCGGATCTCTGGCTTTCGATCTCTTCGAATTTCGGATTTCTTCGACTTTTAGATCCCTGACTTTCGGATCTCTTCGACTTTCGGATCTCTGACTTTCGGATTTCGACTTTCAAGACTTCAACTTTCGGATATCTTCGACTTTGTGATGACATTTGGATCTCTTCGACTTTCGGATCTCTTCGACTTTCGGATCTGACTTTTGAATCTATTCGACTTTTGAATCTCTTCAACTTTCGGATCACTTCGACTTTCTGATCTCTGACTTTCAGGTGTCTTCAAATTTCATATCTTCAAATTTGTGATGACATTCGGATCTCTGACTTTCGATCTCTTCGAATTTCGGATCTCTTCGACTTCTAGATCCTTGACTTTCGGATCTCTTCGACTTTCCGATCTCTCTGTCTTTCGATCACTTCGACTTTCTGATCTCTCCGACTTTCGGATCTTCTCGACTCGTATTTCTTCGATTCATTTGAATTCAATTTTATTTAAGAAAAGGGTTTACCTCATGAACTCTCAACCCGTAAAGCACCTGAACTATGATCCACTGGAGATGATTAACTTAAAGGACAAGTCGAGGAAACTTATAGGGCACTATCTTTCGTACCCCACCCTCTTTATTGGGTAAAAGACCCCTCTGAAATGAATTTATTAAATAATTCTTTAGATGGCTTATTTATGTGTTTCTGGTGAAATTGGCTTGTTCGGTCCAGCGCTTTGGGAGAGAAAGCTGTTGCTTTCTCTTGTACAAATGCAGGTCAGCTTCCTTGTTGAATAGCTGTTGCTTCCCCTGGCAATCCTGGCTTTGTTTCTGCATTCTAGGGGAAGTACCGTGACTCCCACTGGCCATCCTTGCTTTGTTTCTGCGAACTTGGGGAAGTGTTGATTTCCTCTGGTCATCCTGGCTCTGTTTCTGCATTCTGGTAGGAACTGTTGTGATTTCCTCTGGTCATCCCGGCTTTGTTTCTGCATGGAACTGTTGTGGCGCTCCCGGGTCATTCCAGGCTCACATTCTGCACCATCAGAAGGCTGCTGTTCCTCTTGGCCTTCCAGGTCGTCATTCTTTGTCAGTTATTGTGCCAGTGCCAGTGCCAGTGCCAGTGCCAGTGCCAGTGCCAGTGCCAGTGCCAGTGCCAGTGCCAGTGCCAGTGCC
>JAQIWA010000431.1:0-32277 GCA_034693305.1 Eueremaeus valkanovi | reverse complement strand
CCCCAATAGGCATAGCATTGATTATTTTTGAATTATCATTGCTAGTTTAGGAGATATGGTCGAGGCAAGTTGCCATAAGGCATGGTCCAGACCCTTTGATTTATTAATCAAAATTGTAAATATCTTTTACCACAGACTTCTTAAAATTCATTTGACTTAATGCTCAAATTATATTTAAACTTAATCTTATTTAATGTTTCAAATTTCAGCTCAAATTTGATAATTAAGAAAATTTATATAAAATTCGTTTAAAATTATATTAATTTCTTATTTATGTTTAAATTTTTTAAGCCTTTCTGGCATTATCTCAGATAATATGTAAAGAATTTTAATAATTCTCAAATACTGCATGGCTTATAATGAAAATTGATTAAAACTTTTGAAATAAACTTAATTATATTAAAAGGAAGTCAACTAATACTAACTCAGAACAAAATATATAACTTTTTTACTTTGTATTGATTTTTAGCCATAAAAACGAAAATTAATAAATTAAATAACTGTTGGCTTATATGACCTGAATTTTGAATACAAACAATTTTATTGAACATAAGGTACAGTACAATACATTAGAAGAGTTTGCCTTTTGGTTCATAATTATAATTTTTGAATGACATTGGAGTACGTGATATGAAAATGGATATAAAGAATAGACCAGACATTATGGCAGTTATGTTAGCTTTTTATACAACTATTGATGTAATATAATTTTGACAGCACTTCATAGTGTCATAAGCAGAACACATACACCAAAGAAGTCGTAATTCTCTAATTCAATGTCTGTTGGCTTTGTCTGTATTGCTCGCAATAGTTGTGTTCCTATAGGAACAGAATTTGGGCTTTTATTCCTATAATAATAATACTTATAATACTTATGGGAATTCATAAACTCTGCCCAAAGTTAGTGGCAGTAAAGGTAACATTTAATCACTTTTCAGATAATAGGACTTCAAGTTAAGTCCAAATATGTAATGCATTTATGACATCAGTTTGAATGCAATCACACATAACAACACGATTTTCATCCGATGTTCACTCAATTTATATTACAGTACAGTATATAAGGATTATCTGAACATTAAATATTACTTTTTCTAAAATATAAACATAATATCAGAGATGTCCAAAGGAGAGCCGAGGTATTTTTACTTCCTAATTTATTCCGAATTGTTTTTACAATAAAAAAAGTATCCTATTAACAATTATTTTTTTGGCCATCCCTGGTGAAACATATGGCAATTATATAAATACTCAATTGAGTAACATACTTTTATAGTCAATAATTATCAAAATATTCTCTATTGATTAGACACTCATTTATAAATTTAATTTCAAATAAATCACTTTTGACTGAATAATTAAACTTTGATTTATTTAAATTGGACTCATTTTAGTTCAAATGATTTTTAAATGGAAATCCAATCTCATTCTAGGGGTTAATAATTGGTTTTTGAATTCAATGTCTTATGGATAGAGTTGAGTATAACTGTGATATTTGAACGACTCGTTTGCTTCAGAAGATTGTATAGACTTTCTGCGAAGACATCAAAACAAATATCTGTTTTATAACTCATTCCTCAAAAGCTTTCATCAAATGGTTCTTTCAATTAGCAAATTAAGAATTTTCAAAAATGTTTCCATAGAATTCATTCCGTCATAATTTTATAATTGAATTTTTCAAATATTTCTCCATTGAAATAAACAAGCAAATTAATGCACTCAATTGGCTCGCAAACTATTCTACTCTTTAGCCTTTGGACAAAAGGACAATAAGCAGAAAAATATGGACTACAATTTAGCAGGAATAAAAATGACAAAATTCTATTCAAATCCATTTTAAATGAACAATGTTATTTTCAAAGTATTAATGTAACTGTTCACTCTCAATTCGCAGGCTTTATAATAAGGTCAAAGTTCATTCATTTAATATATTTTACCGAAAACATACCCAATTCTACCGAATATCCAAAAATTGATTCTACCCTGTATTATCTTTGCCTGGGATAGCCTGGGCAAGATTCAGACTGTGATGAATGCAAGCTTTTAATGCCTAATATTGCGAACGAAATTAATTATAAATATTTGTGAATAAATTCGTGTAAATTAAGCCAAAAAAAGATAATAAAGGAATTCGTTAGCGATTCCAGTAATTCAGGTCATGTGAGAGCATTGCCAGCAATTAATTGATTTGAACGCAGGTAAAGTATATGAACGGAATATAGCGTATTAATAATATCGGAGATATACTGGAAGTGCAGTGAAGAGTAAGTGCCAGTAAATAATTTTTTGGAGCCATTAATACCGTTCAGAACATCAGTGGCTTATCTCAACTGTAGAGCTAAACTCGTAGAGAAGGAAATGGAAATGTGGTTCAGATTCATGGACTGCATCTGCTTTTACTCGACTCAAACACTTTTTATCAGATAAATAAAAAGGAAAGTGTTCTGTCTTATTGATAAATAGATGCAGAGAATAAATTATAGACAGAGTTGGGATCTCTCCAGCTATATATGTGACACTTCTTCCTGTACTCAAATCCTGTTGAGCGCTCAAATTGATAACTGGATTACTCTAAGAAAAAAAAACACAACTATTTGTATACAAAAGTTATAAAACAAATAAAATATATGGAAATCAAATACAAGTGCAAAAACAAATGTCAATTCACTGAATTCTGGATTTATATGTTAAGAATATTTGTATATTATTTGTATTCAAAGTTAAAAATCGAAAAAATTTTGTTAAAAAAATTTTGCTAATACTGTATAATAAATCTTAGATTTTATTCAACAACAATAAACATTCCGAAAGCATGTGTTGACTAAACTTTATTTAACGCTTATTATCAAAACAAGTGAATCGCAAACAAATCTTTTTTATTGAAAGTGATCCATAACTGTCTCTTTTCAACTGTAAAACGCAGATAAAATTGTAAAATATATATTAGAGACCATAATATACAATAGAGTATAAAATTTTAACAGCTTTTCACTCATAGAATATGCAAAAAAAGCCTAAAAATTGTCAGACATTTGATATATGAAAACATTTTTGAGTTGAATGGCATAGAAATACTGTCTAAATATTTTTCTTCCGTATTGTTATTATAGGTATTGATACTACTTGTACTGTAGTCTTGGATGTAAATGTACCATTATCATTTTCACTACACAAACTCATAAGTTCTGTTATTTTTCTTATGAATGAATGTTAGATAAAAAAATCGATTAGTGCTAATGGAAATACTACTTATACTTAGGTTTATATGATTCGGAAAACTAGATTCGAAGACACAGATAGACTCCAACGCCAGTTAATTATGATGAGAGAGAGAGAGAGTGAGAGAGAACTATCAGACCATCTCTGGAGTTCATCAATGATAGACGCGTTTAGGTCTGAGAATGTCTCAATGTGTCGATTCTACACATGAGACCAAACTTTCGATTAAATCCAATGAAATTCTGCTTTCGATTAGACTTATCAGTAATAAAGAGCCAATTCTTCTATAAAGTCATTATTCATAGAGTAGTGAAATATAAGTTAACAGTCAGTATAGGACTGAAGCCGTAATGAAGTTCAAACCTGATTAATGAATAATTTATCGAAAAATTCTTTTTAAGCTTTTAATTAATTTCTTAGTAATTGTTTGCTTTGAGATTCAATTCTGTCAAAAAAGAAATTCCTTTTTATCAATAGATTTCAATATCAGATATAAAGATCTTCTCGAGTAAAGTCAAAAAAGCTGACCTTAAAGTGCTTTGGATGACAACATAAATTGTAAGATCTGAAGAATCTATTTTACTTAAGCTCAGTTACTCTATATTTCTTTAATATTCTGTATATAAATAGCATATGAAAGAAGTTTTGATCGATTAGAATGCAGGCACACATTTAGGTATTTACAGAATCCAATTGTATGTATAAAATCTTATCACGCAATTCGTATGTAGCACAGAGGCCACAATAGGGATGGTCAACTCACACATTGTTCATTTGTTCTAGGGATGGGCCATGTACCTTGAACATGGACCATGTATTTTGGCAAAATCGAGTGCTTATACTACACATTTCCCCCGAATTAATTGAATAGTGTTTTGCTAAACCAATGTTTGTACTGTACAACCAATATATTGACCACCCTGGCAACCTCTAATATGTGCATTTCAGTGCATACCAGAGATGAGGTCTGTAATGGATTGAAACCACTTTCTAAAAGTGATGCCAAAACCAAAAGAGAAGTTCATATAAAACTCGTTTAATTACTTTAATATATCTTAAATTTTCTGCCTGGTAAGATTTAGTACTTTCCAATTAAGATCCTTTCATATATGGGCTTGATTTTGAAAAACCTGGCCCTTCTTTAGGCATCTCTGGGAAGACAGCAAAACAATGTGATTCAATCAAATCTAAAATTCTAATCGAAATCAATTGAATTTCTTTTCTTTTCTATCATTTCATATACAGATTCCTCTCTTTCTTCTCATTCAATACATTTGTTTTGAAAGAAAAAGTTTTTTTAATTTAAATATCATTTTCTTAATGAAAAACATTTAATAAACAAAAAAATAAATTAATAATTAATTAAATTCTTTTGCTCTTATATTACTTGGAATGCTTCAATTCAGAGATGTGGAAGGTCATTTAGGTCGTCCAAAATGGCATCATCAGGCAACAACTTTGGTTTTTTGGTCTGGTTCAAACTCAACGGAAAACGGTCCCTTATTTTTGTACCATGGGGTAGTTTGGCATTGCTTCCTTGCGCATCACTGTTTTAATTAATACAGAACTTCATAAAATCAGAACTGAATTACACTATTGTAGGTCTAATGTCGTATTAAATCTATAAAATGAAATATTTTAAATGAAATCGATTTGTATGAATGTATTCGCTATACAAATGGATATAAAATAAAAAGAAAGCATTTGTCAGACATTCATATAATAATATTTTAGTTTTCATTTATTCCTTAAATCGATATTAAATTTTATGAAAAAGATCTCAATTTTAATGACAAGTTTAAAACAAAATATAAATGATTTATTATATTAGTATTAATACAATTTAAACTATCAACTTTTAGACCATCCGCGCAAGAATTCTCAATTATATGTTCAAAAAGCAATAAAATTATATGAAATTTATAAATACATATTTTTTGGACAAAACATATTTAATCTTTTATATAAAAAACATTTTTATCAAATTTATATCTTTTCTATAATTAAAAAAATGAAAAATTAATTTAACAAATGTTTAAATGTTTAACAGAAGTTATGTCTAATATATTATTTAATTAAACTGAACTCAATTAAGAAAGCAATTTAAGAGAGAATATAATTTTTTCAAATGACATCAATTAAACTACATTAACATTATTAACATTAAAATTCCAAATGAGTCTAATTTTATAACTTTTATTGTAATTATTGCGAATACTCTTTGAATATAATATTTTCCAAAACATTATATTCATATGTAATGATAATATTTTATATCGCTTTCTATTGAAATATAATCCACGAACTATTCAGTCATTGATTATATTAATGCAAAACATTTTTAACGCTTTTGTGCAAAAATGTAATTAATTTTGGGAATTGAAAAATGAGATCAAAGTATATATATATTACAGAATTTAATTAGTCTTACCATCAAATGGTTAGACGAGTTGTGTTTTGAAGTGATGAATGCAGTCCTGGGTACTATTGTTTGTGTGCCAAATATCAGATATCAGAACGTTTAGGTTAAATGATTTGAAATTAAATTATCAAAACTAATAGTATTTTTTCCGCAAATATAATCCGAACAATGAATTACAAACTTTGATTCAATTCAAAGCTTTGCTGAAAAGCCGACACTTTTTTCTTTAATAAACTGAAGACGAGTTTTCTCGCAATGAATGAAATCTAGTTTTTTTAGATCCTTTCAGACATTTATTTATATTTCATTTCAGAGATTCACAAACTGATTGAATGACTGTATCTCTTATTTGATATGCTTTTATACAATTAAAAAGGAATTTCAGTCAATTGACGTGGGGCTTAATCTATAAAATAACTTTTCCCAATTAATTAGTTTGGGAAGCATAGAAGAGCATGGTAGTCTTTGAGTTCCTATGTCAATAAAAGCAACTGTGCTTATTCATGTTCTATGAGTTGGAGTACCCTGCTCTATTTGATATTTTCAGTTCAGTTCAAAAAGTTTGAATAGTCTAACGAAAAAAGTCTATATTTTTTTCATTCTTACTCTTTATTTATACAAATGAAGCGAAACTTTAGGAAAAAATGAGAAATGAAAGTCAAGTTAAAATTGATGAAAAAAAGTATTACTGTTCGCTCTGCTCTTCAATCTGTATGTCTGTAAATACAGTATATATTTTCTGCTACTTTTCACAGCAAACATACGACTCTATCAGTCCATTCGCTATCGTTTATTCACTGAATTAAACTTTTAAATCCTTATGAATTGCACTGAAAATAAATTCTCACAAAAGATTGATGTAATCAATAAATCACAAGTCGTTTCAATTCATCCGAATAAAAGAGAGCAAACTTTTTCACTGAAGTTATTAAATATTAAATTATTTGACAAATATTTTTAAAGTAGTGTCAAATAAATCAGAATAAAGTTGAGACCAATAAGAGCAGTGATTAACGGATTAATTATTGCTGTTTATACATAAAAATGATTATTCGGCACAATAACAGTGCAGATCACAACTGAACGCATTTTACCAGAAGTTCAGCTCAAATGCCAACTCAAATATAATACGCTTTCTGTCTGTCTCTCCTATATTATCTGTAAAGGTCTCTCTCTCTCTCTCTCTCTCTCTCTCTCTCTCTCTCGCTCTCCACATACTCTTCCATCTATTCTAGCAATCTATTGCTCAGACAGTCTCTGTAGAGCTCTCTGTGTTTTAAAATATAGTACAAAACGCAATAATTTATCAGTTATTCAAAACAAAATTCACTCAATTTTCACGAGTTTTTATAGTTTAAGACAAATAATAAGACAATGTTTTTGACATTACTATAAATAATCCTTAATATAAGTGAATTCCTTTCAGAATTCTTGAATCAATCTTTCCGTTTCAATGAACTCACACTTCAGGCACACTTCACTTTGGGTGACACATATCTAACAACCGTTTGATAATTCAATTGAAGATCCAAACCGGGTAAGACAGGACTCTTCCTAACGCTGAAAATTTAAAGCTTAGTCAGACCTAACAGAGCTTTAATTGGTGACCAATAATGTTGTTGTACTCTGGGTCAGATATAATGAGAGGCAACTTCAAAACTGTTGGCTCAAACAGATAATCGGTTAGGAATTTGAAATCAATTAATCAAAATACTCTAACAAATGTAAGGATGTGCAAGGAGGTGGGTATAGACAAATCACTTCTTTGAGGTGGAAACCAAGTGGATTTTTACAGATGAGCTTCCAATGGCTTTAGGTTGAGTTTTGTGGACTTTTCCACTGTTTTTACACTCCCTTTGATTTTGAAGAAAATTTTCAGAAACCCCCCCTTGATATTGTAGACATCAAAAGAATGTCTAAGTAATGAAAAGTTTATAAATTCATTTCCGTTAGTCAATTGATGATTTCATAGCCAAAACTATGTGGATAAGTTCTAGAAAATTCTATACATTCTTTGTTTTGCATAAAACTGATTGTAAAACTAAATCAATCTGTAGTTCGTCTCTCTGTCTGTATGTGTGCACACATTGTCTGTAACTTTAATTATGTATTCAATGTTTATTATCTTTTAAATAAATGTCTGTTAACTACCACTAAATACCACCGACTATTCAATGATAACTTTTCGTGTTATACAATATTTTCAAGTTTGCTCACCTCTAGACATATGCAAAAAAAACTCATCTTTGCATAACATGTAAAGCGCTTATCAAATATGAAGACATAATAAATATTTATAAATCGATTATTCAGTTTAGAAATTAATTCATTTTTAATATTTGCAAATATTCTCTCTCTTTATCATCAATTGATTTTACTTCAATTTCTGCAGAAAATTAAGAGATTAACTGAAAATTTTCATATTTAATGGGTTCGACACTTAAGACTGCAATTTATTTTTATAGAAATTATGTAAAAATGATTAAAATATGAGAAAAACTGGAATATTCTCAGCCATAATGTGCTAATTCTGTGCAGAATTTTATATAAAATACACATTTTAGTCAATTTTTAAATACCACCCACTTTGTGGAACGCCCACTCAAAAATTCTGCATTAAAAATGATGTATTGACAGATTTGGGCCACTCATTGAGTTTGATATTTTTGAAAAGGAAATGAAGTCATAATATGTGTAAAATGCAGATATAAGACATGGGTTACCCTCTCAGCCCTATAGACAACTGCAATCGTTTTAAAGATTATAATTGATATGAATTGAAAGAATCGAAATTAAATTCAATATAAACCGAATATAATATATGTTTTCTAATTAAATATTTTGAAAAATTATATTTAATTATATAATATGAGCAGAGCTACTCTTATTAATTCTTGAAATTTAAGAGAATATAAGATTAAAAATTGACCCAATCTACTTTGCAATATTTCATAACTAAATTAAGACAAATCATAACTAATTATCTCTGAATTTTCAGAATATTCTTTAAAACTAAATAAAAATATAGTATTTTCACAATAAATATGGAATAAAAGAATTAAATTACAAAATCAATTATTTTAATGCTTCAAAATCATACATTTGAATCTCCAATGTCCAAGGACAATTCGTCATTTAACCAAAACATCTAATATATGTTAATTACCTTAAATAAAACAAAAGCAATATGTGCAAGGTCTATTCACATATTATGTTAGAATTATCGAGTGTAATTATTTATAAATAATAGCAAGAGCAAGTGAAGTTACGCAAACAGAGTGGGTCATTTCAAATTAAATTATCGTTACAACTGGTAAACAATTTAAAATTTTACATCACCTTGAGCATATTAGATAAAGCATTTATAGCATCATCCTTATTGAATCCAGGCTATTTCTTTATAAGCTCTAAAATAAATGAATGCAGTATGTTTCCCTGTACCTCTATGTGGCCATCTTTGCTTGATAATAATTAAGATTGAAATAAACATTTGGGTCAAACATAGAAACATTTTGCATAACAAACGACAAAAGAGTATAAAAATATATTTAATAACAATAATAGTATTTTTGTTCTTTCATTAATACTCCAAAAAATGTTTTCCACAAAAAAAACATAGTTTTATATATTATTTAATGAATGAATTCAATTTGTGTTATGTTTTATACTATATATGAAAACATTTTAATAATAATATTAATAGTTTTGTATTAACACTGACTTAAGAATATTTGCCAATAATCTCGAATAATTGGATTCCTGTAGCGAAACATTACAATCCAATAGAAAGTAGGCTTTCCTTCGGTATTAGGAATATTAGTAGAGAATAATAGAAGAATTCCTGAATTATTTGAGACCAAAATAATAATAATTTGCGGACAACTAATATATTCTTTAATCTCTTATATGAGAAAAGCCGAACCAATTCTGGAATAAATTGTATATTATATGTTCGCACGACTGAAGTCAGACTGAAAATAGATATTTATATTTCATATTTATTTTTCTCTGTATTTCTTTAATATTGATCCAGAAATAATTATTTGCAGAGAATAATAAAAGTCATAAACAGACGGTCTATTAAATGGTTTATTAATAAATATAAATATAGACCAGAAATAAAATTGCAATAAATAATATTTATTTCTTATATTTTTTATGCTTTTTATTATACATAGGAATGAGTGGAAAAGTTAATCAAAATTTTTACTGATCTTTCTCGTGACAAATAAGTGTTAATTTAATATTTAAGTCATTGCAGTGCTGGGCAATAATGCCTGTGCCATAGCAGGTCTGCTCCTCTCCGAGCGTATAACGTATAACAAAAATATTGTGTCACTTGTCTTGTCATTACATTGTCTGAATAACTCATGTTTTTTCTTCTTTTTTCCCACACATACAGAGCAATGGGTTGAGAATGAAATTCACATTTTATATGTTTATAAGTCATATATTATAAGAAACCAAACATAAGATGAAATGTTTCGTATTCTATAAGAATTCTTGTGATAACTCTATTATAACAATTAGATTCACTATTATTGCCGAAAATGTATCTCAAGATCATTATAAATCAAAAGTCACGCTTAGCTGAAAACCAAAGACTGTTATCATATAACTCAAAGCATAACATAATTGTATTACGAACTGGGATAACAATGATGCTGGATCATATTCTAATTATCGACAACAAAATAATATGACATAAGTTACACTGTGTATTTTGGATTTTGGTTAACGAATGACCAGCACATATTCCTGTTATCAATAACAATATGTTCTGGACAAATCTTGAGTATCATTTGAATGTTTTAGTTTTTTTTTCATAAAATCCTTTAAAATATAATTTTTTACATTTTATTTATGAATAAGCTTAGCCAAAATGTGGCTTATAAGCCAATAGTGTCAACGTTCCTTTTGGGCAGACCCTATAAAGTGAATTGAACCAATGATACTCTGATGATTCACATATAGCTTGAAACTCATTTTAAGAACCCTGATTGAAAGCTGGTTTCCTCTGCTTATGAATATTAAATATTTTATTTTTTATTCCGTTTGTATTTGACTTTTATAAGCTTTACGTTTGATTTGATGTTCACTTTGAACGCCATATCCTTAAAGACTATTCTCTAAGAATATTATCTAAGAGTAAATTTATGTTTTCCTCAGAAACTATTCACTTATAGTCTTTATGAAAGCTTACAATCAGTATATTATAGTATAAAATATAGCCTAAAGAGTAACGAAACTCACTTTTTTCAGTCTTTTATTTTTTTTCATTGTAAAGCATTTCAAGTTTACTATAGTATTAGAAAACTGTCTTTTACTGTTGAGAACTGTTAGGAACAGTACAGTAGTGTTAACGAAGAAATGTTGAGTTTTCATTGCGAATCCAATAAATAATAGAATAGCTTAAGGTTTTCCTCCATTGGATTAAATGAGTGAAAAACTGTAGAAATTCTTAATTTAAAGCTTTTGTTAATTTACTTAAACTAAAAGTAAATATAGATTTTTGTCGACTTATAGAGTATTTGATTGAAAATTCTTGTTTGAAGTTTTCATTTTAGTTGAAATTAGAAAAAAAACACTTAAACTGATTCGTGAATTGACTGAACATTTATTAAATATAAAAAATATTGATTTTTCACTATTTATTTACTCATTTTGTGTTGAATTAAAAGAATTTTCTAATTAAAAAGTTAATGACTCTTTAAATGAGGTTTAATGTAAATCTGATTCGGAACAAATTCAAGCTTAAAATGCAATTCAGTGTTGGGTTGAGATAAACAAATGCTTGGATTTGATTAGAAGTAATAACACATTTATTGCATTTGGACCTAATGTCAAGACAGCTCATTCCGAGTAATGCTTTCCTTTACTTAAACTACAGAATATTCTATACACTCCTTATGTTGAGCTCCTTATGTGAGATCATATTAATGCCATTTAAATGTTTGGCATTAATGGACAGATATATTCTGCGGACAAATCCTATTCAGAATATTAATAGAGAATAGATATTAATATATTCGTTGAACCGTTGGATACAAACAATCGATCGATTCTTATATTATAGCAAAGAATTGATTCGTTGTTTAACACAAATAGAGAAGTCGTTCACAAAAAGAGAAAAAGGAATTAATTTTCACCCAAGGTCTGACTCGAAAGAAAGTTTTTTGTCGTAAACATAAGTATTCTCATCATTCATAACGAGTTTACTTACAATTTGATTGCAATTGATTTAGAATTAAAGCCTATTTTTATGACCGAAACACTAATAAAAACATTATTAGTTTGAATGTCGTCTTAAATTTCAATCTATAAGATGTCTGTATAAGTCTCGGAGGGATTAACTATATTACCGAACATTGTGTTCAAGTATAACATCGAATGGAAAATAAAATCCCATTTTTTTCTATAACTCGACCATAAAAACTAATTAATGTCATTCCAATGCTATTCACTTCAGTCTTGTTTATAAATTTCTTATTTTATGTTTACTATGAAATGGCCTAAACTTAAAGCCTATAATAATTGTAATTAATTTACTTTAATTTGTTTTGCAGAGCAATAAATTGGAAAATAATATAATTAATTATAAAATATTTTTAATGCAAATATAATTCAAAACTATTTCTATAATTTCATAATTAAAATATAATTCTATTTTATTTATAATTATTTATTCATTTTGTGCGCAAAATATATAATATTTTTGGTTATAACTAAAGGAAAAGCTTTTAAATAATTAAAAAAATTCACATAAAATGCATTTAAAGTTAAGCTCAAGTCTTGTGGCGAACTCGGGTGATAAGAATGGCTAAAGAAATAAAGGATTGCTTTCACACACATTGAATGTAATTTTATAATAAATTTCTTTTCAATTTACAGTATATTACATAAGAATTCAATTTTATATCAATTTTCAACAACAATAATAAAATTCAGTAAATTATAACTCGATTTTGATTATCAGATAATATATATATTATTTATAAATTCGATTCAAATATAAATCACATTTCAATAAAAGTCTTTAAAAATAAAAGTTAGAAAAAAATCTCAAACTTTTTGAACTCAAATAAGACTAAAGAAAAACAAAATTATATAAACATTTGAACCAAAAAAATATAAGACTAATAGAGAGGTCGACCGAACTGTGAGTTCAAAACAGTTGAGAATTCATTTGAATGAATGACTTAGTCGTCGAAGCGATACAAGAGTTTGCGGAACACCTCATACGAGGCATTGATTATACCCCAGGAAAGGAAGGCACGGCTGTAGTTGACGTGAACCCCATAAAACAGTTTACGTATATTCCTGTCCCGACCCGTATAGATCTGTTTGCACGCCTGGCCGATCGACAGGAACGGACTGCCGACGGGTTGGGTTTGCATTCGGGTTCGGATCACATTAATCGGATAGAATATACTACTGATGAACGCCCCGACACACGCGCCGGCTATGAAGTCCTTGAACAGTGTAAACCACCACAGCTTCTCGTAGGCATCAAAAACCGGTAAATTCTCTCTTGTTTTGCCTCTCAGTGTGAAGAACAAGACATTGGAGGGTCCGTTACGGCACAGGATGGCAGTCAAGCCTCTGTAATATTCTTGGATTCCATACGTCCGGAGCTTAAGGAAGGCGTCGAAAGTGTTGTTATACTGACGATGAAAGTTGTTGTCCTGTAATAGCATTTGGATTCTCTCGAAAGGCGTCAGAACTGCTTCCGTAGAGCCGGCCATCAGAGCGGCCAAACAGAACTGCACCGAATCATTGGGTGCTATGAGTCGGCCATAACTGGTGTCCAATAGTTTGCGGTATTCAGCGAATGAGCCGAACATAATGGACGTCGAGATCGACCGTTGCATTAATGGCGGACCGATTCCGCGGTACAGATAGCGCAGGCCTTCGAGTCTGAGCTGATTGACCGCATTCTTGATGTGCACTCCGTATAACATCTGACGGAATATTACTTTACTTATAGGGAAAGTGAGGTTAATGTTAACGAAAGCCGCGAATAGACCGCAAATGAATTCCCGTTTGTCGTACACTTCCAGCCCGTCCTTCCGTTTCCGGCCGTCGGCGCCGACAGCACTCATATTAGCGTACATTTGGCCGACAATCAGATGACTCTCTTCTCTCTCTCTCTTATCTAATCTCTTGATCTCTACTTCGGATCGAAATTAAATTTATTAATAATTTTTTCACATTTTTTTCGACACATTTTCTCTAAAATCTAAATATATTTTAATAAATATTTGTTTTTTATTCATTACTTAATAATAGTTATAATAAAAACATTTGTTTTTTAATTTAATTTCAATTTATTTCTCAAATATTTATTTATTTATTCTTCAAATTGTTTACAATATTTACTAATTTTTTCTTTTTTTCGTTTCATATGTTTGAATGGAAAGCATTTTATGCATTGAAACAGAATATGTATTGCCTTATGTGTTAGACATTGGAGTGAATACGATAGCAAATGCAATACATTAGCACTTATTGTATTAAATTGTTTTCACTATAGAGAAAGTGTCGCCGATTTGTGTCATTCAAGTGAGTTATGAAATGAACTTTAAGGCTGTTTTTATATCCGATAGAGTGAACTATTTGTTACAGTTTGGCACCAATTCTATAGAATAATTATTATTCTGTTGAACAGAATCTGTAGATAATTATAACGAATAAGAATTTCAGAGAATTTTGGCTCAAATTCTGTTCAATATATTTCAATATTATTATAAATATTTATTTTAATTTCAAAACTTATTTATTCCGGGCCTTCACTCAAGTCTTTCATATTATATGCGAAATATATTAATATTTAAAATAAAAATATTCTTGAGTTGAATTCATAATATGTGAAACAGCTGGTGGTCTGAGCGCCGGGTCATTCCTTCACTGGATTGGCTTTGATATTCTGTTCGGAATTATATAAGCGTTGACTCTATTATTGTATTGCTTTCTGTCCTAACGAAGGAATCCCTTCTCTAAGCTATCTATTGCTCAGAAGAATATTCTATTCGAGGAATAAACAAGAATTTGATCAACACTTTAATGATAGTAAAGCTCAGTTAGCTTTGCATCTGTTCTAATGCTAATATAATGCCAACTAATTATTCTCTTGTAAATCGACTCAATTTAGACGATTGGATAAGAAATAGAGATTTAAAGCAGAAGTTAATAAAAGAATCGAAACATAGTTTGAAAATGACTTAAACAACAATTGTGTGACTGAATTGACTTAACTTTCTTATCAATCGCTATACACTATTCTTATAAGTCTTATAATTTAATTATTTAGAAATTCTTAATTCATTGCTTAATCCGAAAGTTGTATACATTTTCGCTCAAAGTTTTTATTAAAGAATTTGAGAATAAATTTAAAATTCTTTCACAGCTTATACTCTGTTTATGAACTCTGAACTTATTCCGCAAGAATTCACAATAAATGCACAAAAAGTAATTCAAAAAAAATAATTAGAAATAAATTTTTAACGAAATTTGTTTTCTCAAAACAGAATTCGGAATTTTTAATAAATTTTATTAATAGAATCAAAAAACAGATTTATTTTAAAACATTTTAAAGATTTTTCTCTCGTTTTCGTTCAATATATAACATGTAATGAAAACGACAGAACATGTTATTTAAATTTATTATTAAATTATTTTTTTTAAATTTTATATTACATTAGTTTTATAATAATGTGCTTTCATTTTAAGGTTTATTTTTATTTTTTTGAGTTTTGTAATCATTAGATAAAAGTCACTTAATTTTTATAATGAAATCAGTTTTGGGGCGACACTGAAATCACTATAATTTTTATGTTTGTATTTTCCAATGATTCACATCAATAGTGATTAGAATTTTCATCTTTTTTATAGATATTTTTCAGACAGAATGAGATGTTTTCGTTCAATTGAAAGCTGTGAACGAATAGCTCATATTTTAGGTCTAGTTTTTTTTGAAATATTTTTCTGATGTTCGACACAAATAAGTAATTTTTTTGTAATGTTTTTTATATAATTAAATGTTGAAAACCCTGTTTATATATATTTTAAGTTCAATTAATTTTTTTTGTGCTCTCTGTTAATCATTACAGCGGTTCGTATGCTATGTATATAATGGAAAGGCATTAGAAATGATGAAAAATAATCAAAAATTTCTAAATAGAAAAAAGATTTTAAGGATAAATAAAACCTTAAAAACGAAATAATAGTTTTGTTTTCTTTATCAAACTTTTGGTATTTTTTATATATATTTTTCTCAGTTATGTTCAAAATAGATAATGATTTTTCTTTTATAGTTAGTCCAGAAATTTTGGGTTAATAGTAGATTTGATTGATGAATGCTATGAGTATTTTTCAGTCTTCTCATTACAATAACTGTATATCAGTTGTGAATCAAAAAATCTGATGAAAACTTTGGAGAATTTCAATAATTGTAAGAAATATTTTGAAATTATTTTCTTATTTTTTTTAAAATAATGCATAGAATTAGGAAGATTATATTAGGAATGATAGATAGAATTACTATTAAATTGTGATCAATGAGAAATTGTAATCTTATTTATTTTCAATTCAGTTTAATATACGGTTTAAGTAATAGTTTTGTCAATTCATTGCCGATTTAGCTGTAATTTTCGCACTATTTTGCTCTCATCCTAACTCTGAGTTTATTTTTCTCATTCGTGTTAAGTATAATCCAATTCTCGATATTTAATTAAATTACTGTTTTCTCTCTTTCCACTCAATTCAATGATACATTACTTTCTTATATTGTTTTTGTTATTCCTTAATATTCCTGCAATCAAAACAGTTGATGACATTTGACAATCTGCCTCACTTTCCTCCCCTTCCCTCTGCAGTCTCTCCAAATTGTGCTTTCATCTAATGTGAGCCAACATTTTGAGTCAATAGCTTCTTATAATTCACGTGCCATTAGATTAGTTCTCAGACTTAGACTTAAATTTGTTTAACTTTTGGTCCCGTAATTGCAAAGGAAAACACTATATCTATGCTATTGAATGGCAAACCATTTTTTCTGTTTAAATTGATTTTATTTTTCTTCTCTCTATTTCTCTGTTTATAAGAAAAGAAAGACTTTTCTGTCTTTCCTATACATCCTGTCTCTCTCTCCCATCTCCTACTTGTGCTCACTTTCTCTTCTAAACGGCTATATTTGCTTAGATTTAACGTATCATTTGATAACTGATTTATTAGATTTCGATTTCAATGCAGCCATAAATTCATATGTATTTTGGCTCTCAATGTGTGTCTGTTGTTATTCAATTCATTTTGAAGGAAAAAAATAGAAAAATCTGTTACACATATCGTAGAACTAATGTATTATTTCGTTCTCTTCTCCGAAAAGTCTCACAAGAATTCATTCAACATTTCTTCGGCGAATCATTCATTCAATATCAAAGTTCAGCATAACTTTCCAATGACTTATTCATGTGCTTTAAAAATACGATTTTTCAATAACATTGTCTTCTTTTCATTTAATCCATTTGCAAATCCATTACTCCCTCTGAACACAATTGAATTCTGTTTCCCATACTATCGGTTAGACTTTCGGTTCGTCTTCTGATTCCAAACCAATTTATATAAATACAGACATTGAATGTTTGAATGTTTTCTGCAATATTTGCGGCGGTTTTGTGTTGTCTCAGAATCTTCTTGTCATTATTTAAGTTAAATTCAGTCAATGTATCCTTAATTCTAAGTTTTTTTCATAAACAGAATCACAGAATAAGTAAATATTAAAACATTTGAACATATTTTGCACACAAATCATGATTTATGTGAATATTCTTATGTTATGTTAGTTTTTATCATTGATTTTATGTTTCAATTTGTTCGATGTTTTTCACAATAATTAAATAATTAATTGTTTTAACTGACAGTCGATTCTGTTTTTCCCTTATATTTGATCTGATCTTAACTTCAGTTTCAGTTTTTATCAATTGTTCAAATGTTTGGACCCTTTTTCAACCATTCATTTAAAATAATTTGTTTTAATTTACTTCATTTGACGTCCATTTGAAGCATTGCTTTTCCTATTGATATCTAAGGCTATTTAGTAAATAAATTATAACATCTCTTATAGTTCTGTCTATATATACAATTGATTTGCACGAGAAATGAGTTCAATTCATTAGTTTAATTATTATTATTAATTCTTAGTATAGTTTTCTCTCAAATATTTATTTATGAAAATTAAAAATCGATTATTATTTTAATTATTATATCAATAGTTTCATCAATTGATCAAATAATTCCTTAAATGATATATCAGTTTATTTGTTCATTAGAGTTGAGTTCTTTTGGAAACTCTGTTAATAATACTGTAGAAGTGTTTCGGTTCAGTTCAACAACTTTTTGCAAACAATACTTTTCAGAGTATTTTTTTCCTTATATCAGATATTTTGTGTTTTTGATGACTAACTGTTCGTAAGCAACGACAAGAGCGATCAAACTTCAAGCTTAGCCGTCAGTATAACAGTTGAGGCCGAGACCGATGATGTGGTCGGCGAGGACTTGGATGAGGCGACAGAGGGTGTCGTCGCCGAACTGTTTGTCTCATTGAACTGAATCAAATTGCCTGTTATTGTCGATACTGTTGATACGTATTGGCCCTGTTGTGATCCAAATGATTGATGACTGTTCTGTCCGCCACTACCACTGCTATCAATACTAGTTCTTCCTATAAGAACAACATAATCGAAGTGAAGAGAAAAATGAAAAAAAAATTTAAGTATTAGTCCAAAAAATACTAAAAATACTGAATTCAACTCCTATTACAATGTATTGCATTCAAGAATAAAAAAGATTTGTTGAAAAAGATTTTACGAAATATAAGAGAGAAGAAGAGTATAGGAAAAAAGTCTACACAAAAGTGTAACATATTTTGTTGTATTGCAGAAACAAAATAATATTTCTATACTTTGCTTATTCTGTTAAACAAAATAATGCAAAAGTAAAACAAAACAAAACGACTGATTCGGTTATAAAGGAATATTGAGAACAGAATTCTCTTTATTTTTCTAATAATTTTGTTTTATTACTAACCAATAAACCAAAAAACTAAAGCACACACTTTTGCTTCTGTGCTCTCCACTCAAAACTTTATATACGGCTGCTTTGGGTTTTCCTATCCATTGTCATCCTTTATTTGGCGTCAGACAAAAGAATAACACTGATCAGTTTTGAAAACTAAACTTCCTTTCCATACATTTGCCAATTGAATCGATACTCATCTATCAATAAATATCTTTCATAGACTACCTATACTTGCAATTATCTAAACTACGTTATTTACAAAATGCTTTTCAAATTAGTTATGATCTGTCTTATCTAAATTGTAGGCAATTCTTCTGATATTTTATTTTTGCAAAACTCACCAGGGAAATATAGAAAGTTTTCTCCAAGGGGAAATAACTCCAATACTATCTAAAGATTTATATTTTTATCATAAACTTATGTTTGCTCTCTCTCTCTCTCTCTGTCTCTCTCTCTCTCTCTCTCTCTCTCTCTCTCTCTCTCTCTCTCTCTCTCTCTCTCTCTCTCTCCACTTATATAATTGAATACATGTTTAGATATGCCTTCTCTTCTAAAGACGGATATTGTGTGACATTCACTAATACTTATATTATATGATATAAAATAGTGTATTAGGGATAAGGTATGTCTGTCTGTGTGTTTGCAATCATATAAATTAGAGTTCAGAGCAACGATTGAATCGCATATGCATTATATCTCTCCAAACCCTAACTTGAAATCTGAATCACATACAGTACTATCAGATTCTGTCTATTGTTTCCATACGTTTACAGAATAATTAATGTAATCATATTTACTGTCAATTTGATGCACATATTTATTATCAACTTTTGTTATAAACCAAAGATTCTATTCATATGTGTTTCGAATAAATAATATTCTTTCACAAAAATACACAAAAATTTGACAATTAGTTAAAAATATTTCTCTATTAAAAGGCGTGAATTCTTTGTAGTCTTTGAAACATTTCAAACATAAGACAAGAATAGAATGAAATCTTATTTTGAGTTTTCATTTGCTGTCAAAATATCAAATAAGCGACGGTTCGAACGACAAGAACTTATAAATTATTCAAATGACTAAAAATGTAATTTTCTTTTCATATCAAACAAATCATTAATTTTCTTCTAAAATAGAATGTATTCGCTATTAGATAAGATTGCAACCATCTGCTTTATACACTATATTTAGCATGTTCATTGAAAATTGACAAATAGCACGATTTAAATCTGCTGGCTTACAGAAGAAACTCGAATATTGTTATCCTTTTATGGATTATAAAGAAATGTAATCCATATTTGATGTGCTATTTGTGGGCTTCTGTTTCAAATTAAAATTGCATCTACTTAATTAATCATTTCGGAACCTCTGTCCAATTTCACAAACTTACCAGTGTCATTAATTAATAATTATTTTATATATTTTCAATCTGATTACTAATTAATTTATTCTAATTCCTATAACTACTGAAAAATTTGTTTTACATCTAATTCACACTCAGATTATTGTTGAGTTAATTAAATAAAACTATTTTTACAAATAATAAAAAATCGATTTCTTTAAGTCATTTTGAATTATAATTTTGAGAATACTTTAAATGCATTTGAGATATAATCTGAGTTTTTGTTTATTAAATGCCGGATCTCATGGAACTCATACTAACTGTAATTTCAAAGTGGTTGGTGGGTAGATTCGAATTGAATCGAATTGGCCAGGGAGATACAAATTGTAAATCTAAACAAATTCTTCAAAACCTCTGCAAAATTGATGGCCAAAAACAAAATGCCAACGATTGGAGTATTGCTAGAATCTGTAGCATCCTCGTCTTTTATTCTTCAGCTCCCCCTGAGCTCATTTATTATGTTTGAGTCAAAATTGAGCCAATATTATGCATTACAGTTCTGATCACTAGTTTATAATTGTTTCTAATCGGGTAAACATTGTATGCAATTGCAATCCGAGCTATGATTGCATAGTTTGCATCTAGATACTCTTTTGCATTATATGCAGAGAGCTCCCTTGAGGGTGTACAGTAAGTAACTGTGCAAATGCATATACAGAAATGTAGAAATGCATGTAGAAATAGATGCAAGTTAAATTGATTCAATGCAAAATCTATAAAAGTAATTATTTCCACCTTTATTACAATAGGGAGTAAAATCTACCAGTATACAATTTGAATTATACTTTTGGATTCAATTCTATTGGATTTCATTAACAAATTACACATAATTTCCAATATATTTATTTCCATTATAACCATAAATATATTTGTATTACATATAAAGCAAAGTATTCTTTATATTCGGAAAATATGTTTTTAACAATTTGTCATTCATTGCGAGTTTGTTTGCGTATAGAAAGAAATAGAGAGCCGACAGACGATTCATCTTAGGCTTGGATTTTAAAATAAATGGTAAAATTCTTTCTTATTTCTCAAAATCAAAATATTTTCTTCTCAGGAAATACTAACAAAAAAATATATATGAAATAGAAAAAGCAGAAAAATATTGAGAAAACTTTTGCAATAGTTGTGATACTCTACTGATTCATCTCTATTGACCTGTAAATAACAATCAATTTCTTTCACTGTTAGCGGAAAAAAATATATTCTTTTGCCTGACATTAGTTATTGCATTATTGATGGCAAAAGTGCTTTTTGAAGACACTTCAGAATGCTTTCAAATGAACTAAAAAATTTAAACGAATGACTTTTGAAAAGAAAAACGATATAAACAAACAAAACATTCGTACAGTTTTTTGTCTGACTTATTGAAGAAATAAATATTTGTGTGTCTTCTCTATACAACTGTATGTAATAAATGTTGTAAAATATTTACCGAAATTATGTTTGATGTCACCTAAATTGGTCAGATCGCCAACAATGGATGTGCGAGCACTGGCTGGCATAGAGGATGGCACTAATGATGTTGGCATCTTGTGTCCCGAATCCGAAGACTTGTTTGATTGAGCTGATATCGGAACAGTTAGACTGCCTGGCGGTACACCACTAGATTGTCGACGAACTTTCTGCTGAACATCTTTATTGTGATTTATGTTAAGCATCGGTATTGACTCCTCTTTGCCTGCAATCCAATTCAATTCAAACTATTTCATTCTTTCCATAAATTTTTTTTTGTAAACATTTAATATAATAATTAATAAACAGAAATATTCTTTACATTAAATAATTACATTTCCTATAATACTGTATGCATTGCACTGTCTATATAATTAATTGTAGGTGTTTTAGGATGATGCAGACTAATTATCCTTTTGTAATAGTAACCAGAAGCTACTAATTTTTATTAAGTATAATTCAATTCTATCAGTCTAGTTTATCTTTTGCATTACTATATAAGGAATGTTTTGTTGGAATTCTATTCAATTATTCATAAAAATAATATTTATATTAAAAAATGCAATTATTCTCCCAATTATTTTCGCTGAAGAAATAATTCAAAACATTGTCCATATTTAGTAATTTTGTTGATTAGAAAAATCATTTCTTAATGTGGTTTTATATAGTGTTTAAGAATTATAAGAATTTGCTATAGATCTGAATGAATGGTTGGGCACAAAAATGATGTTTTAATAATAAAATTCTTTGATTTATATTAATATAATTAGTTATAAGGATTGAAAGCTAAAGACATTTATTAAAAAAATGAGTGAAGTTTATAACAAATATGAACTAATAAACTCTTTGCTTGGATGTGATCACCATTTTAAGGCCTGGACTTGCGTTCTAAGAATACTGGCTATGCTTTTAGCTCTACATTTCCACTAATATTCTTTTATATGTTATGCCAGACTAACACAGAATACTGTTCTCCAGAATATTCTTCTACTATAGATGTATGCGCTCTGCAGTGCACCAAAAAATGTTCTCTACTGTTTTGCTATTGATTTTATATTAACACATCTCTTACACACCTAACATACAAGCACTGTATAACTGATAACATTCGAGAGTATACACAATACTGTATATGAATTTATAGTGAAAGTGCTCTCAATTTTTTTTGGCAATTTTTCGGCTATTTTTAGATCATATGCATTGTAGGCGACTTGCAATTGTCAATACGTTAGAGAACTACCAATTTCTTTCATACCTTTCCTTAACTGCTCTAAACAGTTATGGTTTTCGATCAAAAGGGTTGATCTTTTCGTCTCTATTTTGCAAACCCTATGACTTGTATTGTATTTTGCTTTCAAAACTGTTGTCTCTGTTGTCTCTATTTGATGCTTCACAAGGCTTAGACAAAACCTTTTTTGCTTTAAGCTCTTTACTACTTCTTGCTGTCATTGCTTGCATTAATCTGAAGAATGAAAGGAATAATAATAATCTGCAAATACAATAAACTTATAGAAGAACTTCTTCGATATCTTCTTTTCAAACAGTGTTTCCTCAGATCTGTTTCGACAAATTAGTTGAACAAAACTGAAAACTGTATGAAAAGAATTGGATTCTATTCTATTGTTACAACAGTAGTGCATAGAAGTGCAGCACAGGTGGATTTGCTTGTGATACTCCAGACTCTAATCATACAGAATACAGAATATACAGAATATATACTAATATTATTGTACAGTTGGAGCGTAACGATAGAGAAAAGATTTTTATATAAATATAATTTGATTTAGGCTTAAATGTATGAAAAGAAAAGTTATATAAAACAGAAATCCTAACGGTTTGAACGTTACAGTACTTACTGTTGGATTTGATCTCAAATATTGATATAATAATACAGTTTATCACAAAATTATATATTTTTTCATTAATTTTTAATAATCAGATTTGAATATTATAAAAGCTACACAGAGTAGCCCAGAGTAGTTTATCCCAACAGTCTCTTGGGCTTTAGCTAACCATCAAATTGAGTAAAACTAATAGAATTTCAAATGAACAGTGTAGAACTTGAATTATCAATTATAGCAATATTGTATCAACAAGAATGAGCTTGTGTGTTTTAGCAATTCTAGGTTGAGTTAAAAATACTGGGATCCTGCCTGAAAAATCAAAATGAGCTTGTAACTGCGAATATCTCTTGGGATTTGAGGAAGGGATTCAACCATTTCCTATAAAAATAAATTGCCAAGTACCGTTACTGTACTGTATAGCTTTATGCTGAGTTGTGTCGGCTCACTTCTACTTCTTCGTAAACGTCTATTGAAATTATTTTTTTTCTAAATTTATTTATTCAGTGTTCAGAGAGTCTGTGTTTTATCCGAAGGCAGTCTATGTTTAGCATTCATTTTATCAATTAGTCTGAATATAATCATTAGATAATAAAAAGTGATTTCATTGTTATGTCGTTAATCAAAAGAGTATGGACTGAAGGCATGTACTAATCATCTCTATATTCAAAGCAAAATTATGTTTAATATAATCTCTTGTAATATCAATGAGAGTATAGCTATCATACGCTAGACTTGAAGTTTGTTTTATAAGAATGTGTTCACTGTATATGAATAAGATTAGGTATTAGAACTTGCTCATTCCTTGCAATGATGCTTGCTTATTTAGGCAAATAATACAGACTTTAATTTATAAGTGTATCAATAGCAATTACTTGAGATTACCCAGTACAATATTATTTTAGGTTTAACAAAAAAAAAATGACGATTAAATTATGTGAAAAACTATTCTTAATTAATAAATTTATTCAATGTTTTCGAATAACAAAAATTCTGATCTCCGCTAAAATTATATTAATTTTTCGATGGAATAGATAACCAAATGTAGAAAAAAATATATTAAAATATTTTGATTTAAAAAACATTCACGAATTCATTATTATTATTATTATTCCTTTGAAATTAAATAAAGAATTTTTAAATAAATATCAAAAAAAATGTTTTAATATATGGAAAATTATTATTGAGGCTAACAATCATTTTTTTCTTATAATATCAAAAGAATTTCAATAATAAAAGGCAATGAAATATAATTTTTAGTTAAAAAAAATATTGAATTCTATACTCAATTCTTACTCTGAAAAGAATTCATAAATCAAATATTGTGAACACGTTTTTAATAACCATTAATAACAATAAGAATGGATGAGTTGTTTGCAGAGTCAGTACGTTATGCGCTTCCAAAGCAAAGTACATATATTTTCACTTAAAAGCAAATATTTATTATTAAAAAAAATTATAATAATCTGAAAACACGTAAATCAATGAATTTTATAGAGAACGCACATATAATGAAAGCTTCAGTTGTTTTTAGTTTCGTTTCGTTGTTTATTGCAAAATAATATTATGCTTTCAATGGACAACAAAATCGCAAAAATTTTGTTCAAACAAATTATTATTAATTAATTAATTCGTAGAAAATATCAATATTTTGTACAATATATCTATTAATTTAATCAGAAGTGCAAACAATCGATGGCACCGGCGTGATTCTGCATTGACCATGCATTGATCATTTTGAATATATAAATGTCACAGTTCATCTTTACAAACATCGTGTTTAGTTTTTGAACTTTGATCTAAAAATTGAGCCGGAGCCTTTTTCTGTTGACTAGAAATACAGCTATTGATATGTGCAGTAAATATCCAATTATAGTGAAATGCAATAATAGTAGAGAAATGCTTACAAACTGAATGTCAGTGTTTATTATGATTTTAATACAGAGTCATATAATTTCTTGTAGTTATCTAATGGAACCAACTTTTAATGAGAAGTCTAGTATTGGATGCGATCCACGATTGGAAGCAAATTAAATATATATCTCAAACACACTATAGAAGTGATATTCAGTTTCACATAAATCGGGTTCTTCTGTATTGTCAAACATTATATTGCTTTTTAAGATTTAGACTTTTAATTACGTTCTGTTAAATGATTTTCTCTCAACTATTGCTTTAATTAAATCATTAAATAATGGTTTTATATGTTTTAACTCTTCTTCGGCTGAGTTTATGCGAAGAACCAGAATCTAAATGAAGTCTAACAAATCAGATGTGATCTAAAAATACAGTAAAAATCAATTGCAATCTCAGTATTAAGTGTTCAGACAGAAGAGTGAATTTCCATTATTACTGTTCTTTATATTTACATTACATTATATTCAGCCGAGAATTTGTATTTACATTCATCACTAGTATTGATCTCAAGAGTTCATAAATACTGGAATACTGGCAGTGAATAATAGAATAAATTTTGATTAACACTACTTATAATACATAACATTCAGACAATTAGACCGAATTCTATACTATTTTGCGCAAAAATATTCGACTTTCAAAATGTCTAATTAAGATAAATAAATAAAATCAGTGAAGCTAGGTCAGCTGCACATGCAATTTTGCTTCAGACTGCAGAGTACTCGGGTATGTTATTTGATATCATTGATTACAATTTTAGATAACCAAGAGGGGTGTATAGGAAAATTGTGGCACCTTGATGAGTTGTTCAATTTCATCAGATTTAAACAATAATTAAAATGAGTCCAGGGATGAAATCTGAAAAAAATTCAACTCTAATTGTTTATTAATCTCCTTATAAACTTTCATGGGGTTTCTATCTTGGTCAGTCTACTGTATAAGATATTTTTATTGAACTAATAACAAGAAAATCCTATTATGTTATGAAATAATTTATTGCTAATTAAAATGAAGAATAAATGTGTATTTCATTGATATATTGAAGTAATTATAAGTTATATAATATAATACTGTATTTAATAAATTAAATATAAATAGTAAACACTTGACTTGAGTTCACTATTGATTTATAAGCTTTATATTCAAAATGCATTGTATTTTCGTAATTAATATTAACTTTATATACAGTCGTCCAAATAACTATGTGGTACAGCTTAAATGTGAATAACTTTTGAATGGGTGATTCGATTTCAGATCTGTTTTCAGCATATTGTAGCCAGATAATTGAGGATTCCAAATCTGTACTATAAGCTAAAATAACCATGATGGTCATATCAGGGTGATGACTTAAAATTTAACATACATTTGCCCAATAAATATTCACTAAATATAGAAAATATTTATTTTTCAAAGCACTATAGGAGTTGACAGTATAAAAACTGCCTTGAATTTCATCAAAATTTAATTTCACATGATCCATGTAGCTAATTCATGCTGAATTGTTGATTAAAAGCTATAATAAACCTATAAAGCAAATTGAAGAAATTATAGAATTTATTGATTTTTACGTTATGAAAAAATCGATAATAAAGTTTGAATGACGTTTTTATAATGAACATGATACATTTTCCTAGCTTATAGTACAGATTTGGAATCCTCAATTATTTGGCTACAATATGCTGAAGACAGATCTGAAATCGAATCACCCATTCAATAATTATTCACATTTAAGCTGTACCACATAGTTATTTGAATGGGTGTATCTTTGATTTGATATGAACCGGTTATAAATAGAGCCACGGCATAGCTTCCCAACTAGTACTTCTTAAGAGTGTGGCCACCTTAATGACGCAATCACACAACAAAATGATGTGACATAATTTGTGTATGACCGTTCTGAGTTCCTGTAAAATTAGTCGTGTCCCTGGTTACGACACTAATCTAATCTGATTACTCGGAATACGAACTGATAGTGTATGCATGTGTTGTAGCCGTAAAACTTACAGGTAGAGGTGTTCATATACGAAATTAGTAGTTGTGTTCGCCGACACATGAGTAGAGGTGGTTATGGGCAGAGTAAACCAATGATGCAATCGTAAATAAAATAAAAGCTTTATTCAATTCAAACATAGTCTGTGAAATGACAGACACACGAGTACAAATTTCTATAAAACTGGGACTTATATACTGCTATTTTAACATTAGTTCTATTGATAGAATTAATTCTATAGTAGAGTCAACTGAACTGCCTGTAATAGGCTTTTATGCATTGAAACTAAAAGCTTACTCCACTTTTTCTGAGATAATACATTAGAATTAATAGAGTTTAAATACAATGGAATTTTGATTCATTATCTGAGCGTTTAATACGAACAGAAAAGCTATTCTAGAAATGTGTTATAATACTGAATAAACTTCTAGAATGTTCTTGAACTTTGGTCACGAGTTCGGCTCAATAGTAATCAATATTCTTCTGCTTTACCACTTTATTAATCATTCTACCCTGTCACCACTCAATTTTGAACTAAACGGTTCAGATCAGAAAGAAAATAAAACCAAGAATAAATTTTGGCATTTGTTGAAACCAATGGATTCGTATATATTTGGTATGATACGAAGTATACAAAACCAACCTGGTATCCAAGCACGCTTTCAAGTATATCTGAATCCAACATATATAAGTTCGGGGGCAAAATTGGATTTCTACTCGATGGTCGTTTTACGGTGAGAATACACGTATAAATTAATTATCAATTTAACAAATTATATAAAATTGCTGTTAATTTAATAACAATTAGGATTTTCATGAGAATGGATTTGATGTTGCTCATTTCGAGCAAGTGCATAAAATACCTGTATTCATTTCAGGCGATTCTATTCTTAAAAAAGTCAACATTTATTATACGATCAGAAATATTGTGCGATTTGGTTGGAATGTTGACCAAAAATGTCTGAAGGGATTGGATGCACACAAAGTTCTAGTCACCTATCGTCCATCTCTATACTTATTTGGCATCGATTTGAGCAGGGTCTTCAATTTATACTTTCGATTCTATTATTTTGGTCCGGCAGTCAATTATTCAATAAATAATTTTCGAATTTTCGGATATAATATTGAATTCTATTGCGTGAGAGGATTCACTCAAATTGAGCCGAATCGTTTCAAATTGGTTGAAAGATACTTTTGCCAGAATATACTCTGGCACAGATTTGTGATGCGCTGGATAGCTTTGTTCTCTAAAAGCCAGGTAATCAGATTTGCGCATTTTAGGCAAATGTCAGCAGTAATTAATAAAATTGGGACAGAGCTCTATTTATATTAAAATATTAAACATCTAGAACATTATCAAGCAGAGTTGAAATGCTTGGATAATCTCAATCAACATTATGTTTACAAATATATTAGAAATCATCAAATTTTCTCCTCAGACAAACTGGGCCAGTATAATTTTTTTAAGTTAGGATACTAAAAAACCAAGCACGAACGTTATTACAAGCGAGTGTACAATAAAACCATTGGTGAAAATATTGACAATATTGCCATCAGAAGATAATTGAGTCAAGCGGTATTCATAACTATAATATTCAGCTGTACTAACAATGACATCATTGTAGAAAATTTAAAAATTTTGAAAATCATGAAAATATTAAAATAATTATTTTTCCAAAATTTTGAAACTTTTACAACAATGGTGGACAGATGGACTACCAGACGTACACCTTCTCAAAAACAAAAGCGAGTATACTCGATAATAAAGACTATTAAAATTATCAATTATCTAAGCATCTCGACTTCACTTAATAATGTGCTAGATGTTTGAATGTAATCGAAAGTTAGGTATTGAATGTTATTTTCAAATTCTGTTAAACTTTTTTCCAGCTCTCAGTCGATGCGATTATTTGGACGAATAAAAAATGGTTACAAAAGTGCTATTTCAGCAAAAATGAAGAAAAACTTATAGAATACAGGCGTTGGTTCAAACAGTTTGATCTGCAATAATCAAGTTGTCATATTCCCCAGTCAACCTGATTGAATTCAGATAAAATGAATTATTTCTGGAAATATATACAAACGAAATGTATTTCAATAAAATTCAACACTAATTGTAGGGAATATGTAGTGGAAACGAAAATAAAGTACTTATAAAAAATGACCCTGCTTCTTCTCTGCTTATACATTTATTAATGTCTATTTTGAGTCAACAGTGCTTATAAATATTTGAAAGCTCAAACATTTTCTTTCTGCCATAAACTCCATTATAGGTTAAGAAATGTATTGTCGAAGTAGAAAGAAAGTACAACTCTGAGTAATGTATGCTTTACTGCCAACACATACAGAACCTGAATGTATGATATGATTATTAAATAGTCAGTGTCAAATACATTTTGTCAACTATAAAATTTTAAATTTCGATCAGAAGATTTAGTACACAATTAAAAGATCTGAATTGTATCAGTGGTGCAAAACTGTCGCCGTTTCAGAATATTGCAGATTTGTGAATATCTGTGAACTTTGGAAAATAAATCACTTTAAATGAAAACTAAACCAAAGACAGAGATAAAATGTAATGCATAGTCGACTGCGAAAGAAAATAATTAAAGAGAGTAATGTTATCTTCACTGCAATACATAATAAACCTGAATGTATTCCTCTGTTTATTAAATAGTCAGTGTCAAATAGTGTAATGTGAACACAGTTTGTCAAGTTTAAAGTGTAAAAATTTGATCAAGATATACATTCAGGTTCATTATGTGTGGACAGTGAAGAATACATTACTCTTTTTAGTTATTTTCTTTCTACACCGAATGTATGTTTGCAAACACCAATTCATGCGTGACATTTGGTGTGTCCATATCAGGTTTATATTTTTTGTATCTAGCTCAAAATTTATAAAAACTTGATATCTATATATTATTCTTAATCTTCAGTTTTCAATAAATATTCCTATTTTATAGTAAAATTACGTTTTGATTCACTTTTAATCTTGATAACAAAATCTGAGATTAACTTGTTTTTAAGAACACGTACACTTGCCCGACTGCCACTTGCCCGACTCATGTAGTATGACCTAAGTTCAGTCACCACTTCCGGTTCGGGTCATTTTCTATAATGGATTTTAATAGTATTGACCAATATATGTGACCACTAAGAGTATGGGTCATGATTTTATTTTCTAAAATTAGTTATATTAGGTCGATCAAAAAAAAATAATCCGACCATTTTCGAAATATCTCCTAAACGAAATGAGCTAGGTAAAATCTGTAAATTGCAAAATAAAGTTCTATTCAATTGCTACCAAGTATAAGCTCAATGTTATTATAAAATGAAATCTTCTTAAAAATATCGTTACCTTCTCTGAGGTCTAGGTCATATTGAGCGCCCTGATAGTTGAACCTGGTTTTATGAATGGATATGGAAGAGGGATAATAGATCTCTATTATTCATGAAAATCATTCAAATCCAATTGATAATAAAAGTTTGGCAGCAATTCATACAACTAAGGCAGCAATACATACAGCCAGCAAGACAAGAATTTTGAAAATTCAATACTGAATAACTCTTGGACTAGTTGAGTTAAAAAAATTTTTGATTTCACATTCAAAGTCTCCAGAGAGTACTCTGACAATTCTGGAGATCTCATACATAAATTACGTCATTGAAATTTCAAATAATTTTTGACGTAATTTATGTATGAAATTTCCAGAATTGTCAGAGAACTCTCTGAAGACTTTGAATGTAAAATCAAAAATTTCCTAACTCAACTAGTCCAAGATTAATTCAATATTAAATTTTCAAAATTGTTGTATAGCTGGCTTTTCATAGTTTTATATATTGCTGCCAAAAATTAATTATCAATTGAATTTTAATAGTTTTTATATATACTAGAGGTCTATTATCCCTCTTGCATATCCATTCATAAAACCCGGTCCAGCTATCAGGGTAGTCAATGTGACCTATACCTTTGCAAAGTTGACGAATTTTTTACGAGGATATCATTTGATAATAACATCTAGCATATATTAGGTAGCAATTGAATAGAACTTTATTTTGCAATTTACAGATTTGACCTAGCTCATTTCGTTTAGGAGATATTTCAAAAATAGTTGGATTATATTTTTTGATCGACCTACAGTAATAAGTACTTTTTAACATCAGAGCTGACCACTAAGAGTAGAATATTTTGACATTTTAAAACTTTTTTCTTAATTTTGCATCATTTTTCGACATTTTTCAGCAATTTCTATTTTGCATCATTTTTCGGAATTTTCAACAAATTTCCCGCTATTTTGCAGCAATTTTCGATAAAATACATGGATTAAGAGGCTTATTTCACATTTCAGCAAATGTTCCAGATCAGAAGTTAAATTATGAAATTATAGAATGTTTTCATTATTGTATTGTAAGCATTGGGTATCTATAATCGTGGAAGTGAAAATATAAACAGGTGAAATTAGTCCTATACTTTAACATTGGTCCCAATATTTGGGGGTCACAATCAGGGTGAAATTATAGAATTGTGAACATATAGAATGTGATTTTATGGAAAGTTAACTGCAATATGTTTAAATGTGGAATGAGATTAAAATTCACTTTCTGTAAAAAACTGTTCATACAAATCTTATTGGGATCATAATTATTTATTAGTATACTTGACCTATTAAACATAAACTATGGACCATGGTTATCTATAAAAGTGGTTATTTTTTATATTTGTTGAGTGCATTCATAATTTTTTATGACTCGTGTAATAATTATAAAACAAGAAAAATAATAACAAACCATAAAAATATTGTAGTTTTGGAAAATTCTTTACACCGTTTTCCTATTGTAAATCGCGTTATTGCAAATATAAATCGTTTCTTTGCAAAACAAAATCGCGTTCAACGCGTTGTTTTCAATGAGTAGAACGCGATTTAGTTTTGCAAAGAAACGATTTATATTTGCA